>ML259878.1:104657-124772 GCA_005239495.1 Nicotiana undulata | reverse complement strand
CCCCCAAGAGCTCTTTTCCGTACAACAATGGTGTAAAAAGGGGTTTAAGTCGCGGAGGGTTTAATTTAAATATACCCAGTGATTCCTTCACCGCGATCGCAGCCTTGCCCCTGCGATCACATATTGTTACGTCCTTTGACTTCCGCGATCGCAGCCTTAAGCACGCGATCACGCTTCACCCTCATACAACCTCACGCGATCGCAACCGTGCCCACACGATCGCGATGCATTATCAGCTGCTCCCTCACGCGCCCAATTACTCTACGCGATCGTGAACTCCACTATGCAATCGCACTTCACACCCCGCTCAACTCACGCGATCGCGACCTCCTCCATGCGATCACGAAGAACAAAAATCTGCCATTCCTCAGCTAACCCTACGCGATCGCGATTGCACTGCTTAAGCCACTCACCCTACGCGATCGCGGACCATTTCTCGCGATCCCAGTGAGCAAATTACAGCTGCATAAACACCAGAAAACCAGTAGTGTTTCAAGTCCAAAAATGCCCGTTAAACACCCGAAATCAATTCCGAGCCCCTCGGGACCCCAACCAAACTTACCAACATATCCATAACATCATTCAAACTTAGTTGCACTATCAAAACACCAAAACTAACATCAAAACTCCAAATTTGTATCGGATTCAAGCCTAAGAACTTTGATATTTCTAAATTTTCACCAATGATGACGAAACTATCCAAATCAACTCCAATTGACCTGAATTTTTGCAGACAAGTCCAAAATTACATTACGAACTTGTTCCAACTGTCGGAATTCCATTCCGACCCCGATAGCTTATTTTCCACTGCCGACCGGAATCGCCAAAAACTAACTTTCACCAATTCAAGCCTAATTCTACACCGGACATCACAACATTATTCTGAACACACTCCTAAGTCCCAAATCACCTAACGAAGCTATCCGAGCCATAAAATCTGCATTCCGAGGTCGTTTACCAATAAGTCAACTCTTAGTTGACTTTCCCTATTTTAAGGCTATTTTTAAGGACTAAGTGCCTGAGTTCTCATTTCACCATTCCGATTTCAAGCCTATCAACTCTAACCCATTAATAACAGAATAACCAATCTATAATAAGTCAACAACAACAATTATAATGCAGGTTTCACGTAACGACAGACCGGATCGTTACATATACAATGCCTAACTGCTATACAATGCAATACAAATACATGTAACATATTAATTTAATTGCCTATTCTCAATAGATCTTTCGAGTAGAGAGTGAACATACTTGCAGGTGGGACAAGAAGGAGAAGATTGAGACACTATGACCAAGAGATGGCAATTTGGACAAGGGAAAGCTATAATATCAAATATGCATATTTCTTTTTACTTTACGGTCTTTTTATTACGATGCATCATGAACATGCCAATACGTGATGGGTGAGCGGTGGTTAGATATAGGCAGTGGCGGAGTTACATTCAATCAAGGGGTGTCATTTCTAGAAAATTATACTGTATTGTCAAATAATTTTTTTATTTTATTGTATATTTACTATACGTTGACTCCCTTGATTTTTCGGTGTGTTTAATTTCTTAAATTTTGACACCTCTTAGTGAAAATCCTGACTCCGCCATTAAATATAGGGGCGGCTTCGCTGGCTTCGATTGGAAGAAAGGGCGCTTTCCAATCGCTTTTTAAGGCCAGTTTAGATGAGTAAGTTCGGGATTCACCTTTCCGCTTGAAGGGGCTCACCCCTTTATCACTTAAAGAGCGAAGCCGCCGAAGCGAGTTGCAGTTGTTGCTTGATGGAGTCTTTTCTTTGGATACTGATCTCCCATAATTTCTTGTTGGCCGAAACTTAATTTGCTGTTCAATCGAAGGTCTAGTTTTTGGTCCTTTTGCCAATTCCATGTTTTTCTAAATGTTTTTCTATTCAGATACTAGTACATTCTTCCTGACTGCATTAAAAAAAATAGTAACTTAATTTTCTACAATCAACATATCAAAAAATTATTAGAGATAACTGTTTATTAAAAATGAGATTAATAAAATAGAAAATAAAGGTAGATTGTCTGCTATACTAAGGTTAATACACTGATAGGAAAAAAGGTTACATTACTAGTACTAGACAAAGAAAGATTTGAAATGAATCCATACGAAAATGAGATTCATTACTTGAAAAATAACACAAATTTATCTTAAATAACGAGTTAAAATACGCTGATAAAGAAAAATGGTTAACTTCTTCTTCTTCTTAATTGCCTTCATCAAACACATTTAAAGGAGAGCAGGCCAAACATTAAATATCATGATATTTAATTTAACAACTTAAAAGGGGAGATATAAAACAATTATGGTTACAAGGTGAAAATTTAAAATATCAAATGTTTAAATGTGTTACATTTTTATAGGACATACCGTGTAGATTTCTCGAACAATTGTTTGGGCAATTAGGCTATCCACAACATAGTGCAAACCAGGAATTGGACCAAATTTTTGCGTAGGCTGTCTTTCCTTATGGGGAAGTTAGTACACATTTGGATGTTCGATATAAATAATTACATCCTCTAGTCAATATATATTATATAAAATGAACTTATAATATTCATTATTTACCCTCAAAATCGGATAACAATTGAATTTATACGCGATTTTAAGGATACGTGATATAATTTGACACAAATTGAGTAAAATATTTAATATTAAAATGAACGACAGAAAAATGAATGCAAACCATACAAGTTGAACAATGTTAGCCTTGAAGGTTAGTCACCCTCGAGTCAGAAAGTGCCTCAATCGATGTTAGAACAGAATAACAAGATAATGAGAACTAGAAATAATAGTGTATTGCCTTTTGATGTGTGCTACATTGTTTATTGCAAATAACCAGACCCCCTTCATATAGTAGGTGAATCCTACTCTAGATACAATTCTACAAAAGGTAAGAAATCTCATGATTTGCTAAATACCGGCTACGAATATTTCGGCCTTCCGTTATTCGGTCTGATAATATTTCCTTGAGTTTGACCAGAGTCGGGGTCGGTTCTGGAGCTACTGGCTCGATGATTGATGCATGCTCTAACTTTGTACCTTGGTTCGATATAATCCGGGGTCGATATTCAACCCATCACGTTTCAGCCCCGACCTGTCATGCAACAGATGAGTCCGATTTTGACTGTATACAGATAGTCCCCACGTTTTTCGGAGAGTAAACGACGAGAAATGATATGAGCCCCCGATCTTTGTCTTGATTCTTCGCGCCATAAATGACAAAACTGACAAAACGTCTCGTCAGTCACGTCTTTAATGGTATTTAATGTTTGTCAGTTGTTGGTCGGCCATTACGGGTTTTGAACCGTCGTTTGCTAACTATAAACACTCCAACGTTCATTCAAACTTTACGTTTAAACCTCTTCTACTCTTGTTCATAAAAAAAATCTTTGTATTCTCTAACACTTGTACCGGATTTCTTGAGGCTTTCGCAAGAATTCGCTAATCTTCATTCCAAAACATTAAGCGTGACCTTTGAACTTCCTCTTCTTCATCTATATTCAAGAGAAAAATGGCGAAAACTTCTAAGATAGTTCCACAAAAAGAGACTGCCTCGTCATCACGTCCTGCAGGTGAGGGACCAGTGGCGGAACCTCACCCTGAAGAGTTTATTTCTGGTGGTAGCTCGACCATTGTTGGTTTCAAGGTCGAAAACACTTCTTCGGTACCGGGTCGATGCGAGCTGTCTCGAGATATATATGCTCGATCATCGATGATCTCCTCTCCAAGGTTAAAGAGGATTGCAACTGGGATGATAAACATGTGGTAGTGCCTTTGCCTGAGGAATCAATTACTACCCACGTGGAAGGTTTTTTAAGTGTTTACAATTATACCTTCACGTTGGGTTCCTTAGACCCGGTCATCATTTCCTTCTGCAAGAGGTACGAGGTGACCATCGGTCAAATTCATCCCTCTTTCTGGAGAATAGTAATTCTCCTCCGCTTTTTTGTAAACAATATCGAGGGGTGTCCCTTTACCCTCGATCATCTCATGCGCTTTTACAGTCCCTGACTCTATCAAGATGGATTAATAAAACTTTCCTGCCGGGCCAGCAAGGCCCTATTCTCAAGTATAGACGAGGATCGGGATCGAGGCTGGATGGACAAATTCGTTCGAGTGAAGACCTCGGATTTAATATCGGCCGAGGATATGCCATTTCCCGAGAAATAAAACATGAAAAGTAAGTATAACTTTGCCTTAAAGATTTTGTTTATTGTTTTTTTCTTTTTCCTCCCTTATTATCGACATTTTGTGGTGCAATCGTTACTCGAATGCCAAATGTAGACCTCGTGTCGCAGAAACACTATTCCGAGCGCGCGTGGGCATACTGTCGAAGGGCCGATGGGAGGCCTGTTCCCATGGTAAGTTCTCTTTTATGATTTAATAATATTTGATTTTTTCCTCGTTCCATTGAGTTCTCATTAGTAACATTTTATTTTGCAGGTCTCCCTAAGGATGTTGCTATGAGACCTCCATCTAGTGACGAAGATGTGCCTCTCGAGTCCCCTGCTCCGAGGCAGGGTGATAAGAAGAAAAGGAAGAGGGCACTGAGTTCTCGGAGCTTAGAAAAGAAAAACAAAAAAGGAGGCTGGCGCGCAAACCCAAGGAAAGCATCGCGCCTTACCCTCGAACTCGGTTCCCCGGTTGAGGGATGAGTCCAAAGAAGAAGAAGATAATTCCAAGCTGGTGGCCCGTGTGCGGTCAAGTATTGTGAGATGAGAGGCCTCCGAACCGGCGAGAGTTGAAATTGAGTTGTCTCGACTTGGGGAGGCCGATGAGAGTGCTTTAGCCGAAGCTTTTGAACCAGAAAGGAGCGAGGCCATTCTGCCTCGAGATAGGGAGGCCGATGATGAGATCATAGACGGTTCTTCCCTGACATCGGGTAATGCTCCAAAAGGCGTACCAGGAGTAATAGACCTCTCCGGTTCGCCATTATTTTCTGATTCTATGATTGTCGATGCTACGACGCTGAAAGAACGATCCACCGAAGAGCCAAAAGGGGCGGTAGACCCTTTTAATAACTTCTTTGATGGCGTGGAATCTACAGTTGGGTGATATACAGGTGCTGAAGAAGAGTCTATCGAGTGGACCTACCTTGGGCCCGAAATTAGTCAATCGGTCCCCAGCCTCGAGTTTGAATCCTGAACGGAAGCGGTCAATCATTATGTATATTCTGGAAGATGCCCGGGTTCTTTCTGCTCCCATGAGGGTGGCCAATTATCTTCGGTGCTTGGTGACCGAGGAGGATCAGGCCAAGATAAATGAGGTGGAAGTGCATTGTTTGTTCAACGAAGCCCAACATGCATTAAATCAGGTAACCTCAGATATATCTTAATAATTTCTAGTGTGTACTTAGATTATTTTGTGGATGATTTTAACTTCTCTCCCTGTGTTTGCAGGCTTCGGTACTTCACCATGAAATGTTCCTCTGATACCGGGAAGAGTTGAACCAGTACAATGACGATATTCGAGGGCTCACTGAGAAAAGAGACACTTACAAACTTCTCAGTGAGAAAAGAAAATGGGAGGCTAAGGGACTTCAAGCCGATTTAGAAGTGGCTCGGAAAGAGCATGCCGACCTGGTTGAGCAGGTAAGAAGAATTTTTGAAGTTGGTGACGATGAATCGGACAAGGTGACTAACGGTCCAAACCGCAGGTCTAACAAAAGATCGACAAGATAGGGCAACTTCGAGAAGAGGTGGATGTGGTGAAGGCTGAGGCCTAACACATCAATTCCCCCGGTTGGTGAATCATCGGAGCATGTCTTTCGCATTCGTCACATTTTTGTACGAACTCCTTCGCATCTTTTTCCATGTCGATCCCGTAATAACTGTCTCTGATTACTTTTTGAACCAATGATTCGGTGCCTAAATGATTTCTGCAGGTGCCCTCGTGAACTTCCCTCAGAACGTACTCGGTATCTCCTGGTCCCAAACATATTTCCAGTGGGCCATCAAACATTCTTTTGAACAAGGTTCCGTCCTATGCCTTTGTGCGCAAGGCCCTTGATTCTTGTTGATATGAGGGTAGTTTCCCGGTCTTCAAATACTCTACGTATTTATTTCTCCAATCCCAAGTTAGGCTTGTAGGGTTTATTTCGGCGTGACCTTCTTCTACCACCGATCTCATGAGTTGTAGGATTGCCCCCGAGTTGAGCTCGTCGTCTTCGACCGACGACCCCAAGTTTGAAGGGCATCTGCCTCGCTATTTTGATCTCAACGTACGTGCTAAAAAGTCCACTCTTTGACTCGATGTAATGTTACCTGCAACTTATCTAGGTACCTTTGCATTCGTTCTTCTCTAACTTTGAATGTTCCATTAACTTAGTTCACTACAAGGAGGGAGTCGCACTTAGTTTCGATCACCTCCGCCCCCAAGCTTTTGGATAGTTCAAGACCTGCAATCATGGCCTCATATTTGGCCTCGTTATTAGTCAATTTCACAGTTCTAATGGATTGTCTAACTACATTGCATGTGGGTGGCTTCAGTACAATGCCGAGTTCGGATCCCTTGCGTTCGAGGCACCGTCCGTAAAGAGGTTCCAGATTCCCGAAGACATTCCTGAATTTACCAACAACTCTCTTTCGACCTCGAGTATTAGGACCGACGTGAAAGTCGGCCACGAAATCTGCCAATATTTGAGGCTTAATGGTTGTTTGGGGTTGATATCAATATCGTACCCGCTGATTTGTACGGCCCATTTGGCCAACCATCCCGAGAGTTCGGGTTTATGCATTATATTTTGCAACGGGTAAGTTGCCACAACACATATGGGATGGCACTGAAAATACGATTTCAGTTTCCTAGAGGTGCTTAGCAAAGCGAGCGCCAATATTTCTAGTGAGGATATCTAGTTTCGGCCTCACCTAAGGTCCTGCAAACATAATAAATTGGAAATTGTGTACCTTGTTTTTCCCAAACTAGGACTCACTAATTCCGATACTGCCAAATACAAGTATAGTTGTTCGTCTGCCCTCGACGTGTGCAGTAGTGGTGCTTCAGTTCTTCCAAGGCCTGTTGACATTCCAAGGTCCATGTGAAGTTGTTTTTCTTCTTTAGTAACAAGAAAAATTGGTGACTCTTATCGGAGGACCTAAACGCCCCAAGGCGACAATGCGCCCGGTTAGCCTTTGCATGACCTTCAATTGTCTACTACCGTGATATCCTCGATAGCTTGATCTTGTCAGGGTTGATCTCGATTCCTCGATTGGATACCATGAACCCGAGAAAGTTACCTGATCCGACTCCGAATGCACATTTCTCTGGATTCAGCTTCATGTTGTACTTCTTCAATATACTGAAGGTTTCCTGCAAATGCTTTAAATGGTCCTCTGCTCGCAGGGACTTAACTAACACATCGTCAATGTAAACTTTCATGGATTTCCCTATTTGTTCTTCGAACATCCGGTTTACTAGGTGTCGGTAAGTGGCACTAGCAATTTTTTAATCTAAATGGAATTACATTATAGCAGTATGTGCCATACTTTGTGATGAAGAAGGTCTTTTCCTGATCATCCGGGTTCATTCGTATTAGGTTATACCCGGAGTAGACATCGAGAAAATTGAGGATCACGTGGCTGGCCTGGGCATCGATCATGCGATTGATGTTAGGTAAAGGGAAAGAGTCCTTGGGACATGCCTTATTTAAATCTTTATAATCTACACACATTGTCAATTTGTTCCCTTTTTCTCGCGAAAGCGGGCTTCGATGTGTGACAAATCTTTTAAGTGGGAAATAAAGTGTTAAAATAAGAAGAGTAGCCACCTAACGGTTTTAAGGGGCCACCTATCATGCAGATAACCCTATTTGACTAGTCAACGCCACCAAAAATTGGGTAAGGGCTCAAATTACCTCAAAGAGAAGGTGTCGAGGTCCACAATTGTGGGTCCCCGCCGAACTTAAGACTATGTGGATTATAATTAGGCGAGATGATCACATAAACAAAGAGTATAAAAGGGTCGGAGAGTTTTATTATGTCACAAGGATACAACTATAACGGTCTATACTAGATGACTAACTGTAGATCATTACTTTATAAAGGATATGTGATGACCCAAAGGGTCATTTTACGAATTAAGACTCCATTCTAGGCTTATTATCCATAAAAAGACTAATTTTAATTATTTTGATTTGCATGCGCAGTACGGGTGTGAAACCGCAAAGCTTTTATGTGAAAATATGAGAAATAGTAATTTCTAGAATTAAAATTTGGTTTTAGTTGACTTTGATCAACATTTTGAGTAAACGAACCCAGATCTGTGTTCCTACAATCCCGGGAGGTTCACAGTAAAATATGGGACTTGAGCGTATGCCCGGAATTGAGTGAGGTCCCTAGCCTTAGAAAACATTTTTTGAAGAAAATTGTTTTGTTGGTTATTACAAGAAATAAATAAATGAAATAATATGAGTAATTATTGGTATCAGACCCGTATTATGGTTCCGGAGCCCGGAACAAGTTTATTATGATATTTAAGTCTTACCTGTGAAATTTGATGAGAATCGGAGTTGGTTTGACGTGATTCAGACGTCCGGTTGAAAAGTTAGAAATTTGAGTGTTCTTGAGGAAATCTTGAGTTTTGAGGTTAAATTTGTAGATTTTGATATTATTTTATGATTTGATTGCACGAGCAAGTCCGTATGATATTTTTAGACTTGCGTGCATGTTTGGTTTGGAGCCCCGAGGGCTCGGGTGAGTTTCGGGTAGGCTACAGAGTGTCTAGACTTAGAAAATATTTCATCACAATTGATATCTGGTGTGGCAAGCCTCTGATATCGCATTTGCGAGATCAGGCTTCGCATTTGGGAAGTCTTGGGCCAGCCCCAGATTTTGCAAATGCAAGACTTCTGGTCGCAAATGCGAGACCTCGATATGTCGCAAATGCGATAAATTCACCGCATTTGCGATGACTGCCCAAATTCGAAGGGTTCGCAAATGCGAGATCCACAAGTTTTTCACTTCTTTTTCAATTCTCTCAAACCCTAAACCTCCATAGGCGATTTTTTAAAGACCCAAACTTCTCCAAATCATTGGTAAGTGATCTCTAACTAATTCCTTTCATTCATTAACAACTTTTAACAAGATTTCAACAAAAAATATAGAGTTTTCATGGTAAAAATTGGGGGTTTTGGGTAGAACTTAGGAATTTCAAAATTTGGGGATTTAGACCTCGAATTGAGGTCGGATTCCAAAACCAATTATATATCCGGTCTCGGGGGAGAATGGGTAAACGAGTTTTGGTCTGAACCTCGAGTTTAGACCAAGCAGGCCCGGGATCAATTTTTGTATTTTGATAAGAAAACATAGGAAAACCATAGTTTTTCATTAAAGTTAATTCCTTTAAGCAATAGTTGATGATATTGAACCAATTGTGATTATATTCGAGCGGGTTAGAGGCAAATTCTAAAGGAAAAGTTGTGCTAGAGCAGTGATTTGCTTATGAAATTGAGGTAAGTGCTTGTTTTAACCTTGACTTGAGGGAATAGGAATCCCCAAATTAAATGCTATGTGAATTTGCATGTGTGTGGTGTATAAGTGAGGTGACGAGTATCTATGCACCACAAAATTACTTGTTGAACATGATCCCTTCCCCGTTTTCAATTTTATTGATCCCTAGTTTAATTGTTTTATGATCATTGATGCCTTCATGTATACTTGGTTCATCAACTTGTTGTTAAATGTTGTTTCAAGTATTTTGAAAGTGTTACTTGTTCCTTAGTCACATTGTAGTACATCTGGTTGAGCTGGTTGTCAGTGTTACATTATGCATTTCGGCCGGTTTCGTTGTGTAGTGATAATTGGTGAAGTTTCTGAGTAGTACAGTTTCCTGTTTATGATAATTGAGATTTAAGTATTGTGAAAGTCTTGGAATCTGATTAGTTAAACTTTATTATAAATAAAGAGATGAAATGTGATTTGTCTGGTGGGAGCGGATTGCACGCCGCAACAAGGAGTAATAAGGGTGGATAGTGGGATCAGGTTGCACGCCGCAACATGAGAAATAAGGGTGATATATATATATAGGGAGGAGCAATAAGGGTGGACATGTGGGATCGGGTTGCACGACGCAACAAGGAGCAATAAGGGAGAATATTCATGTTTTACTATTTATAAAATAAAGGCTGGAATACTCATTGTTTTATTGTGATTATTTCATATTTTTCTCTTACTGTTATTTAAAGTGAAACTTGTTCTGTTTACAATTGTTGAAACATAAATATTGTGAAAGACTTTGACTTAAATTGTGAAAATCTTTTTATAATAAAGAGATGTGATTGTCTGGTGGGAGCGGGTTGCACGCCGCAACAAGGAGTGATAAGGGTGGACAGGTGGGAGCGGGTTGCGCGCCGCAACAAGGAGAAATAAGGGAGGACATTTATGTTTTACTGATTTTAAACACAAAGATTTGAAAACTTACTGTTTTACTCTATTGTTTCTCATATTATGCACTTACGGTTATTTTAAGGTGAAATTTGGAAACTTATGTGAGAATTGGTTATAGCTGAGAACTGGAAAAGGTGGCTGGGTTATTTTATTTATTTCTACAGATTATTGTCTTGTTTAGTTTAGAATTTCCTTCTTGCTTTATTATACATTGTTCACAAGTTATATTATAAATGCCCCGCCGTAGCCTCGTCACTACTTTGTCGAGGTTAGGCTCGACACTTACTCAGTACATGGGATCGGTTTGTACTGATACTACACTCTGCACTTTTTGTGCAGATCTAGGTACCGGCCAGAGTTAGGTGATTGTAGTAGCTGTCATTATCTACACGGAGACACGAGGTAGATCTGTTGGCGTCCGCAGATTCCTAGAGTCTTCTCTTTACTTTATAGACACTGTTTTATTTCATTCAAACAGAGATACATTCTTTCAGCCCATTATTTGTAGTATTTTTAGTAGTTCATGAATTATGACACCAGACCCTGGGTAGTTATAGAGTTAGTATTAGTTCGTGGTTCGTATCATCTTATCGAATATTATTCTTGATTGCATTTATTGGAAAATATTATATTTCCTTCTTATTTTAAAATTGTTCTATTGTGTTTAAGTAACTTTTAAAAGAAAAGGTTAGCTAAATTTCTAATATTGGCTTGCCTAGCAAGTACGGTGTTAGGCGCTATCACGATCCCGAGGGTTGGGATTTGGGTCGTGACAGGATAAAAAGGGGGGTCCTAAATTTTTTAGCCTAAAGTATCACCCGGTGCAACATAAATAACACATCTGTGATGACCCAAAAGGTCATCCTATGTTAATTTAGCTAAATATGTGTTCCGAGGCCCCAAAATCCTCCGTTAATCTCACCTTGATATGCATGCGTAGCCCGGGCGTGTAGCCGGGAAGCTTTTATGTGAAAACTTGATGAAAAATAGAAATTTTAGTATTAATTAAATACAGTTGACTTTGGTCAACATTTTTGGTAAACGGACCCGGACCCGTGATTCGATGGTCCCGGAGGGTCCGTAGAAAAATATGGGACTTGAGCGTATGCCCGGAATCGAATTCCGAGGTCCCAAGCTCGAGAAATGAATTTTTAAAGAAAATTATTTTCTGAAAAATATAAAGGTTTTTGAAAATAAATTTTGATGTGAAAACCGTGTTACTGGGCCCGTATTATGGTTCCGGAGCCCGGAACAGGTTTAATATATGTTATGTGAGTTATCTGTGAAATTCGATGTAAACCGGACTTGAAATGACGTGTTTCGAATCAAAATTGGAATAATTGAACCTTATGAAGTTTTAAGAAAATTCTATGAGTTTTGAGGTTTAATTCATTGATTTTGATGTTAATTTGGCGTTTTAATCACTTGAATAAGTCCATAGGATGATTTGGGAGTTGTGTGTATATTTGGGTTTGAGCCCCGAGGGCTCGGGGGTGTTTCGGGTAGGTATTCAGAGTGTTTTAACTCATGAAAACACTGCTGGTGCACCTATTTCTGGTGTGCCCGCACCTGCGAGCCTAGGGCCGCAGGTGCGGGACCACAGGCGCGACGCCTAGTCCGCAGGTGCGGTTTCTCTCGCAGGTGCGGACAAATCTACGCAGGAGCGACTTCGCAGGAGCGGACCCATTTCCGCAGGTGCGGCCCCCTATGGGCCTGACCCAATTCCGCAGGTGCGACCTTTTTCCCTCATCTGCGAGATCGCAGGTGCGACCCATGTACCGCAGGTGCGAGAGTCGAACAGTGATTCTTTTAAAAAACAATTTCAGACGTTCTTTCTCTCACTTTTTCTCAAAAATAGAAGACCTAGGGCGATTTTCTCAAGAGATTTTCTTCCCAACTCGTAGGTAAGTGCTCACTAACTGATTTTCCTTCAACTTTCTAAGGTTTTTCATCAATTATCACCAAAAATCCTAGGGTTTTAAAGGTAGAAATTAGGGGTTTTGGGTAAAGTTAGGGCTTATGGGATTTTGGGTAATTCAACCTCAATTTGGGGTCGGATTTCAAAATAAATCATATATTTAGACTCGTAGGGGAATGGGTGATCGGGTTTTGGTCCGAGCCTCGTGTTTGGACCAAGCGGGCCCGGGCTCGAATTTTGGAAATTTTGGAAGAATGCTAGGAATTGTATATTTAGGCTATGAGATTGTATTAATGAGTCATATTGATGTTATTAAGTTAATTATGTTTAGATATCATTGTTTCGGAGTTGAATTCCAAAGGAAAAACGGTGCTAGAGGCTTGAATTGCTATTTTTGGACCCGAGGTAAGTATCTTGCCTAGCTTTGGTGAGGGAATAGGTATTGTGTGCTATGTGTTTATCATGTTCAATGCATAGGTAAGGTGACGAGTACCTATGCATTGTGTGTCAAGCATGCCCGTGAGTCTATGTTTGATGAAATTCTTGTTGTTACTTCCATATTCATTATATTGTGAAATTGTCTCTACTTGGAAGTTGATTGTTGTTGAAAATCCTTGTTGATAAACTTGTGATGTGAATGGTTCGATTGAGAGCCCAATTGTAAAGGATATATCTGAAAAGAGTGGTTATAGCTGAGACCCTTGCTGGGAAATTGTTATGATATTGACTGATAGTATTCCCCTTGACGGGTGATTATGACTTGTGTTGCCACTATGCTGCATCCCTTGCCATTTTGATAAATGTCATTGTTATGGTGAGGAAGAGTGTAAAGCATGAAGGGTGATGTCGTGCCATGATTTACATTGATTACATCGTATATTGCATAGTGAGGAAGAGAGTAAAAGCACGACGGATGATGCCGTGCCATGATTGATATTGATTACATCATATATTGCATAATGAGGAAGAGAGTGAAAGAACGAAGGGTGATGCCGTGCCATGATTCATATCATTTTATATTGCACGTCGCAATGTGAGTAAAAGAGTAAAAGCACGAAGGGTGATGCCGTGCCATTATTTACATTGCTGGCATTTATACTTGTTACGTTAGCATTCTTGTTAACTTGCCTTTCTTGGTTGCTCCTAGGTGTTTAACTAACTGCTTTATCTCACTTGTTACCCCCATTAACTGCTCCCGTGTCCCATGTTTATCTGTGTGTCTCTTACTCTTTTCCATGTTATAAGTTGTAGAGTAGAATAGGTTAATGTATGTTGTCAGGTCTAGCCTCGTCACTACTTCGGCCGAGGTTAGGCTCGGCACTTACTCAGTACATGGGGTCGGTTGTACTGATGCTACACCTGCACTTCTTTATGTTGTGCATATCCCGCAGTCGGACCCAGTGGACATCGTTAGAGGGAGTATCCTTCAGTCCACCTCGGAGATTGCAAGGTAGACCCGCAGACGTCCGTGGGCCTTGACGTCTCCTCTATCCCTTTTTCTTCCTTCCTGTCTTTTTCATTTATTTCCAAAGATAGTTGTATACATTTATTGTTCAACTCCTTGTTTGTAGTAATCTTTTAGTATGTTCGTGAGTTAGTGACTCCAGATTCGGGGATTGTTACAACGTATTGTATTTGTTTCTATCACTTAGTCCTGTTTTTATCTAATTCCGCTGTTAAAATTTGTAAACTATTTTTGGTTAATTCTGTTAATTCGGTGTTATCATGTTAGTTTAACTGCACACGTTGGCTTGTCTAGCGGGTTCAACGTTAGACGCAGTCACGGCTTGAAGGTGGGATTTTGGGTCGTGACAACATCGCAACTCCCTTAAGATAGGGAGTTACTCATATTATTCAGCGGGCACAGACTATCATCTCATGTTACCCAATTACTATGTTAAAATTGTTTACCTAAAGGCGCTCTAATTCAGTTCGAAGTCGTACCCTATGCGTGCACTACCCCGTCCTATGCCTATGGTCCATGAGGCATTGGACCTCTATTTAGGTGGTTCTAGACTTTATGTAGGTTGCTCAAAATGAAAAATATTAAGCGACATTCAAAACAAGTACGACTTCACATAAACACTGTTAAAGGCCCAAGTTAGCCTCCACACATAAAGACGAATGCATGCAGGAAGATTTTCACATTAGGCAGTACACAATTTCAGAATTGAGGAAAATTAAGTCCTATAGACATGACTTCTACGTGATTTTGATTTCAGACATGCAGGCAGTGCTGGTTATTTTAGAACAATGAATTTGCAGATCATAGGTATTACAAATTCTATAGGCGTGAACGCTAAATTGTTTACGCGATGAGGCAGATAAACCGTCTGAAAAATTAAAATTACTGGCGTTTGATCTTATTGGCATAATTTCTAGGCGTGTAACAATATCCTATCGGCGGGATCTTTAAGAGTTGGCAATTGAAACTAATTCTATAACACTTTGTCCCTACATGCATGCTTTTTAAGCGAGTAATATGATAGAAATAGCAATAACAATAACTAATTGAATCAATTAAGATCCTATAGACATGATATCTAGACGAGGATCAGTAGAACATAAGTTAATAATAATAATCCTATAGGGATGTTATCTAGTAAATACACTACATTTGCGCAAATTGAAGGACAGTTATTGACACTGGTTCCCTATAGACGTGTTGTCTAATAACGCATAGCAGTAGGTATAGTAAACAAGTTGAGTGAGTGTGTGATTCCCTATAAGCATAGTTTCTACTAGTGCGCAATACATGAAAAACAGATCGCAGATATGGCCTGTTGTTTATAGTAACAAAGAGATCACATAGACCCTATGGGCATGTTTTCTACCCTTTTATGCAAACATCAGAATATACCCATTTTCCAATTTCACTAACAACCAAATTATTTGCTTACAAATTATTACAAGCCCCGATAACGAATGTAAGTATAAATATTACACAAGGAAATATAGTAGGCCTAACAACATTCTAAAAGGAGATACCCAGTATCGCCTGGGCCTTCACAACCTCATTCTTCGCAAATAGCATGCCCAGATCCAAGCATTTCTCAAACAGGAGACAGTGCACATCAGCACTTCCCAAAGTCACAGAGGAACTCATGCCAGGCCAAACAGTTACAAATTGACCACATGACCCAAATAAATTATTGAATCACACAAAAATCCATTAAGCATAGGGCTGTGCACGGATCGGATTGGATCGGATTTAGCACATTTCGGATTCGGATTTCGGATTTCGGATTCTAGAAAATGCAATCCGAATCCGATCCGAATTATATCGGATCGGATTCGGATTTTAAAGTTTGGATCGGATCGGATTTCGGATCGTAAATGCCTCAATGTTGCAAACTAATATGTATATTTTCTTTGTAAAAGAGGCAATGCATTAAGAAAAATTCATGTTTATACAATTATGAGAGTACTATGGCGCCAATATAGCTAACTCTAGCAATTGTAAAGGTAATAACTTGGAGGAAGATGTAAAGAAAGTACTGACTATCCGAAATTAAAGTATAGTATTTATACATTGCCTAATAATTTCGGATTTCGGATCGGATCGGATTAAAATATACCAATCCGAATCCGATCCGAAATCCAAAATTTTTATAAACACAATCCGAAATCCGGTCCAATCCGAAATCCGAAATCCGAACGTGAATGGATCGGTTCGGATTTCGGATATCCGATCCAAATGAACAGCCCTAATTAAGCAAATCCAGTTTGCAGATTCAACAAATAAAATAAGAGAGAAAAGCTAAGTGTCGGAGCCAGCTTAAGTTCCACCGGCAAAGAGAATGGCCAAAGGACCCCAAACCGTAGTGCGATAGATTCATAATAATATAGATAACAAATTAGAGTTTTGATAGTCTTGGCTTTCAGCCGGCCAAGAGCGATAGATTCAGAATAATATTGATAATAAATTAGAGTGAGAGAACAATAATCAAGTGATAGAATTTGAAGAGGTTCACTTGTACTTTAAAATTTGACATAGCAGGGTTGATTAAACAAAGAACATGTAAGTTAATAGAATCAATAAGACTTAGAGGGAAAGTTGATATTACAGGTTCAAGCACTTAGCAAGAGATAGCATACTGGGCAGAAAAGCATATTGAGAGAGTCAGGGGAATCAAGTTTCTAAGGTTATAAGTTAAACATACCAGAGTGCATAATGTCAAACAAGTTCAAAATAGAGTACTTAATTAAAGGATTTAAAGCCTAGGGATCCAGGTCGTGTTAAGTATCCATCACACTACCAGAAAACAAGCATGCCAACTTACATCAATAAGACAAACCAATATCAAACCTTATAGGAAAAAGTACAAGCTAGGATAGCTACTGTAAAGTTCTCAAATAATCACTGAAGGATACAAGATTAAGAAAACCAAAGACATAATAAAGTGACAAAAATTGCATGGGAGAAGATCATAGCTAGTATGAATGCCTTAACAGAGATTAGAGCACATTCTAAGTATGAGTTAGTCATTACAAGGATAGCAAAGTAGGGAAGCTAACTCATGCCAAACAGTAAATGTAAACATTCAGGTACTAATACACTAGATTAAATGAGCTTAAGAGAGTCAAAATTGTTCAAGTTAAGCATGTGCAATAAACATGTCTCAGAACTGGAAATTGTAGGCAAGTTCAAATGCCAAAGAGGTTCAGAAAACAAATTCAGTGCCAACAAGGCTGCAAATAGAGATGGCCTATAAACACATTTAGTCACAATTTAAGAGATACTAAGGAGCAAGATACGAACAAGAGAATGAAATTGCAAAAGCCAAGGAACTTACCATTTATCATAAACAGACAAGCAAGAAAGAACAAACTCCATAGTACTCTAAACGTCAACAAAGAGCAGTAGAACCTAGAGTCTTAGTGCCCAGGCAGTGCTCGCACTAAGAGAGGTTGAATAATCGAATTCTAGTGGCTTTGACTTTAAGCCGGCCAAGAGCCAAAGTATAGAACAAGAGAATGAGAGAATAATAGAGTGATATCCTTGAGGTTTTAGTAAATCTAGTATTAAAGTCTGTCCAAAAGAGAAATAGAGGAGGGATTTATATACTAATATAAATCAAGCAAACAAACAAGGAAACACTATAAAAGCAAGCATAAATAAGGAAAGAATAACATGAAGAATCAATTTAAAATCAGATTAGAGGAAAAATTAGGTAAACCCTAGTTTATGATAGAGAATCAAAAATAGTCAAATAGTCTTATTGTATCGAACCCATATGACCTTGTCATGATGCATATGGATGAAATATCGTCCAAATATTGAAAGGTGAAGTTGATCTCCCTTGATT
Source organism: Nicotiana undulata (assembly GCA_005239495.1). NCBI lineage: Eukaryota > Viridiplantae > Streptophyta > Magnoliopsida > Solanales > Solanaceae > Nicotiana > Nicotiana undulata. Next base: position 107,145 of record ML259878.1, on the reverse strand, counting down.
CGTAGACTGGTATTTGCCGAAAATTGGGCAAATACTAAGTAACACCACAATCTTGTAAGTAATATTGAGGTAACACATAAAAGGTAAGAAAATCATAGAAGGAATCCATGATTGAACCGGATTCGGAGATTAGGAAGGGAGGATAGGGTGTCTGAAGGAGGGAGGTGAAGCGAGTGTGCATGTCCTAAATGGACTCATCATTCTTCATCCTGAAGAGCTCATACTCAGTGGTTAACATGTCAATCTTCGACTGCTTGACTTGAGTTGTCCCTTCGTGTGCTGTTTGGAGAGCTTTCTAGATTTCCTTAGAAGATTGACAAGCTGAGATCATGTTGTATTCATCAGGTCCAATACCACAGGCGAGAATCGTTTTTGCTCAAAAATTCTTTTCTACAACCTTGCGGTCAGCATCGTTCAACTCCTTCCTTGTTTTAGGAACTGTCACTGCTGGCTCACCAATGGTTTTCGTTGGAACTAATGTGCCATCGAAGATAACATCCAACAGTTCTGAGTCTTTAACCAGGATAAAATCATGCATCCTTTTCTTACACCATTCATAGTATTGGTTGTTGAATCTTGGTGGTCGGTAGGTAGATTGACCTTCTTCAAAGTTTGGTGGAGCAGCTGTGAGGATCCTTTATAAGTGTTAGCCTGATCGAAAGAACCTGCTATAATACCAATTAAAAGAAATTAATAGTCCACTAAACTATATAGAGAACCAGGTTCTCTGTTAGTTCCCCCAGAACACACGCACACAAAAGTAAGTAAATGACACAATGGAGTTTTACGTGGAAAACTCCCAGCTCACGGGATTAAAAATCACGACATATAGTAGTAGGATTTCAACTTCACTACTGAGCAAACTTTAGATTACAAACTATTGTAACCTAGAAATTAAACTCTTAATACCTCACTAAATTGTAATAACCCTACTACAAGCCCCTTCGCAATAACTCTATTACAAAGCTTACAACTCGAATAACTCTAGTGTATGCCCGGAAATGAATTCTGAGGTCTCAAGCCTTAGAAATCAATTTTTGAAAGAAATTATTTTGCTGAAATATTTATGAAATGAAAAAAAGAATTAATGCGTAAAATCATTGGTATCGGGCCCGTATTTTGGTTCTGGAGCCCGGTACAGGTTTGTTATGATATTTAGGCCTTGCCTGTGAAATTTGGTGAAAAATAGAATTCGTTTGACGTGATTTGGACATCCGATTGAAAAGTTATGAACTATAAGTGTTCTTGAGGAATATAATGAGTTTTGAGGTTTAATTCATAGTTTTACATGTTATTTTCATGATTTGATCGCACGAGCAAGTCTGTATGATGCTTTTAGACTTGCGTGCATGTTTGATTTAGAGCCCTGAGGGCTCGGGTGAGTTTCAAATAGGTTTGGATTGTGTTGCGCTCGTTCTTTCTTATGATTCGACGTCGTTTCTTCAAGCATAAATAATATCATATTGAACGAATGAGCTCCGATTTTTGTTTTGAACGAAGTATTAGATATGTATCGTAATTACGGACCCATAGCAAAAAAGAATCATCGAATTTGGATATCGTATGAGAATTTTATGGTCATTTTACTAAGGTTGCCAGATTTTTCAGATTAATTACGAAATTACCCCTGACGGCGTATTAAAAATCTGCACTATTTGCAAATATTAAAACCTACATATCTCCTTAATTATAAGGTCAAATTGAGTGATTCAAAAGTCTAAATTGATTTAATTTCACAAGGAATACATTGGAGACATAAAAATCGAGTTTCAGGGTCGTTTGGCACGAGAAATGAGGCAGAATAGATGGCAAAAAATATATATATAAAACGGGCAGACTTCTTCTTCTTCAAATCTTCGAACCCCACAGCCCTAGGAACAAGTTCCTTCACCAAATATCATCCCCAAGACATAGGTAATCAATTCTAAACTTTACTCTTTCAATTACTCATTGTTTTTCATCACTTTTAAATCAAAAACTAAGAATTTTCATAGTAACAATTGAGGGTTTCGGTAGAATTAGTGAATTTTGTAAAAATCGAATCTTTATCTCGAATTGAGGTCGAATTTTAAAACTAATTGTATATTTAGGTTCGTGGGTTAACGGGTAAACGTAATTTTGTCTGAACCCCGAGTTTAGACCAAGCGGGCATGGGGTCGGATTTTCACCTTTTTTTAGAAAACTTAGAAAAAATTATAATTTTCAATAAAGTTAGTTCCTTTAGCCTTAATTAATGATATTGAGTTAATTATGATTAGATTCGAGCAATTTAGAGCAAGATTCTAAAGGAAAAGTTATAATTGAGCAGTGAGTGGCCTGCGAAATTGAGGTAAGTGTTTGGTCTAACTTTGACTTGAGGGAATAGGAATCCCCACTTGTTTGCTATGTGAAATGCATGGGCGTGGTGTATAGGTGAGGTGACGAGTATCTATGCACCACCCAATTTGTCTGTTAAGCATGATCCCTTTCCCGTTCCCAACTTAATTGA
>ML259878.1:85523-104515 GCA_005239495.1 Nicotiana undulata | reverse complement strand
TATATATATATATATATATATATATATATATATATATATATATATTCCTGTTGGTTTCATTTTTTATAATATTGAGAAAGTGATGAGGAATGCAGTTTAACCGTTTTATGATTGTTGAGGTTTACGTGGTTGTTTGGTTTCAATTGATTGTTGCCAATTGTTGTAGCAAGTGTATTAAAAGTGTTGGCTATTCTCTTGATTTTATATGGTACATAAAGACTGAGCTAGATTGACAGCGTTACGGTGTTTACATATATTCTGGTTGGTTTTATTGTCAAATGATATTGGTTGAAGCTTACGAGCTATACTGTTTTCTGTTTGAATTTTGTTGAAATAAAAGTGTTGTGAAAGGCTTGGTCTGAACTCTGAAAGTTTTTTATGAATAAACAAAATTGTTGTGATAAGGGGGATGTGACAACGGTGGATAATTGATTGTGATATTGTGAATAGGTGGGATCGGGTTGCACGCCGCAACAAGACAATGATAAGAGAGAATATGCATGTTTTACTGTTTATAAAATAAAGGCTGGAACACTCATTGTTTTATTATCATTATTTCATATTCTGCTTTTACTGTTATTTAAAGTGAAACTTGTTCTGTTTACAATTTTAGAGACAGAAATATTGTGAAAGACTTTGACTTGAAGGCGGTAATAAGGGGGCTGTAATAAGGGAGCTGTGATAAGGGTGGATAATTGGTTGTGATACGGGTAAATAAATTGATCGTGATACGGGTGAATAAATTAATATGATATGTCTGGTGGAATCGGGTTGCACGCCGCAACAAGGAATAATAAGGTAGGACAATTATATTTTTAATGATTTTCAAAGAAAAACTAAGATTTGAAAACTACCATTTTATATTACTATTTTTCATATTTTGGCACTAGATTTATTTTAAGTTAAAGTTTGGAAACTTGGAAATTATTTGAGAGTTTGTTATAGCTGAGGCCTGGAAAAGGCGACTGAGTTATTTCATTGTTGTTGCAGTACTTAATTATTTGTTTAGATTTCCTTCTTGCTTTATATTTTTCTTGTTCGTGTAGAATTGTTTTATTGCGTTATAGTATATATTATTGTCACAGGTTATATGTTGTTAATGCCCCGCCGTAGCCTCGTCACTACTTCGTTGAGGTTAAGCTCGAATCTTACTCAGTACATGGGGTCGGTTGTACTGATACTACACTCTGCACTCTTTTGTGCAGATCCAGGTATCGACCAACAGTAGAGATATTCAGAGCGGCTATTCATTTATTCGGAGACACGAGGTATATCTGCCGGCATTCGCAGATCCCGAGAGTCTTCTTCTCCTATTTCCATAAACGCTATTTTATTTTATTCAGAACAATTAATTTATTTCTTTCAGCCCAGTATTTGTAGTATTCTTTAGTAGTTCTTGAATTGTGACACCAGACCCTGGGTAGTCTTAGAGTTATTTATATAATTAGTTCGTGGTTCGTTTTTATTCAATTGTTTATTATTTTATCTTTGGAAATTATTTAAATTAAGTTTACTTTAGATTTATTTATTGATGTTTAAGAAGAAAATCAAAGGAAGTTAGCTACTCGAATTCTAACATTGGCTTGCCTAGCAAGTGTGGTGTTAGGCGACATCACGATCTCTAAGGTTGGGAATTTGGGTCTTGACAAAGGCATTCCCCCATAAAGTAACTATTGCACTGTTTGCCTTGTTGCATGTGTGCAGAGGACCAGTTGCAGCATCTTTACAGTTGTGGGGAGTTGACTTAGTACAGTCAGCAAAGGAACTGATGTCTATCTGTTCCTTCTGAAGTTTGTTGACTCTGAATTGTTGAGACACACCCCGACTTGAGACTTCTTGTTCTATAGAAATTGAGGGTGTAAAACAGGTTCTCCGCCTAGTTCTTAAAGTTTGTTAGATCATCAAAATATAGCAGGTCACATAACCTATGAAATTTGCATCACTATATCCCTCGATCACGGAGGGATATTTGTTATAATACAGAGCATAATCTTGGGTATGTTTCACATACCCCAAAACTCGTTTCGTTGTCATCCAATGTATTTGATTGGGATTACTTGTAAACCGACTCAGTTTACTAATTGCACATTTCATATATGGTCGCGTACAATTCATGATATACATCAAACTTCCTAATACTCTTGCATAGTCCAGTTGTGAGTCACTTTCCCCTTCATTCTTTTGAAGTGCATAACTCACGTTAATTGGAGTCTTAGCAATCTTTAAATCCAAATACTTGAACTTGTCAAGTACTTTTTCAATGTAGTGAGATTGTGACAATGCTAGACCTTGTGGAGTCTTGTGAATTCTGATTTCTAAGGTCACATCAGCAACTCCTAAGTCTTTCATGTCGAATTTGCTAGCCAACATGCGCTTAGTAGCATTTATATCTACCATAATTTTGCTCATTATCAACATGTCATCAACATATAAATAAACAATGACTTCATGACCTGGAGTGTTTTTAATGTAAACACATTTTTCACACTCACTGATATTAAACTCACTTGCCAACATTGTTTCGTCAAATTTGGCATACCATTGTTTGGGTGCTTGTTTAAGTCCATAAAGCAACTTAACAAGTTTGCATACTTTATTTTCTTTACCAGGAACCACAAAAACCTCAGGTTGTTCCATTAAATCTCTTTCTCCAATTCTCCATTTAAGAAAGTTATCTTAACATCCATTTGATGGATTTCAAGACCATACACGGTCGCCAGTGCCACTAACACCCTAATAGATGTTATCCTCGTTACTAGAAAGTAAGTGTTAAAGTAATCAGGGCCTTTCTTTTGTCTATAACCTTTGACAACAAATCTCGCCTTATATTTGTCAATAGTACCATTAATTTTCATTTTCAATTTAAAGATCCATTTCGAACCTAAAGGCTTATTTCCTCGAGGAAGATCAACCAATTCCCATGTATGGTTATCCAAAATTGATTGAATCTCACTATTGACTACCTCTTTCAAAAATGTTGAATCAGAAGATGACATAGTTGCTTTGAAATTTGAGGCTCATTTTCAAACAAGAATGTCACAAAATTTTGTCCAAAGAAAGTAGATGTTCTTTGACGTTTGCTACGCCTTAAATCCTTTTCACTGGAGTATTTTCCTTTGGTTCTTCTCGTGTTCCTTTAGGTCTTTCACTTAACGACACGTATTCAGTTTTATATGGATAGATGCTTCGAAGAATTAAGCATTATCTGATTCCATTACCGTATTAACATGAATTTTGGGATTATCAGATTTATGAACCAAAACCGACATGCTTTACTGTTTGTATCATATCCAATGAAAACATAATCCACAATTGTTGGTCTGATTTTTACCCTTTTGGGTAAAGGTAGTTGTACCTTTGGTAAACACCCCCAAACTTTGAAATATTTCAAGCTGGGTTTTCTTCCTTTCCATTTTTCATATGGAATAGATTGTGTTTTGCTGTGGGGTACTCTGTTGAGTATTCGATTAGCTGTAAGGATAACTTTCTCCTACAAACTCTGTGGTAATCCGGAACTTATTAATAGAGAATTCATCATTTTCTTTAATGTCCGGGTTTTTTTTCGCAATTCCATTGGATTGAGGTGTGTAGGGCGCAGTAGTTTGATGGATAATTCCATATTCCGAACATATTTCTGCAAACGGAGATTCATATTATCCACCCTATCACTTATAATCATTTTGATCTTTTTATTCAATTGATTATCCACTTCATTCTTGTATTGCTTAAATGCTTCAATTGCTTCATCCTTACTATTAAGCAAATAAACATAACAATATCGAGTACAATCATCAATAAAAGTCATAAAATACTTTTTCCTACCTCGATGGTGATGCTTTCATATCACAAATGTCAGTATGAATTAAGTCTAAAGGATTTGAATTCCTTTCAATAGACTTGTAAGGATGTTACAAACTTAGATACAACATGTATTTGGCATTTTGATTTATTATACTCGAATTTAGGTAATACTTCTAAATTAATTAACTTCTGTAAAGTTTTGTAATTGATATGTTCTAAACGAATATGTCATAGATCATTTGACTCCAATAAATAAGAAAAAGCTGAAGTTTTATTAATACTGTCAACAACCATTACATTGAGTTTGAAAAGGCCCTTTGTGAAGTAGCCCTTTCTAACCTACATTCATTCTTACTTACAACAACTTTGTCTGATACAAATACACATTTGAATCCATTCTTAACAAGTAAAGAATTTGAAATTAAATTTTTCCTAATAGTACGAACATGAAGAACGTTGTGAGCGTCAATACCTTGCCGGAAGTCATCTTTAGTAATATCTTCCCATAATCCTCAATCTTGGTTGTTGTAGTATTTCTCATGGAAAGCTCTTCTACGGGACCAACAGTAGAGTAAGTCACAAATACTTCTTTGACAGCACAAACATGTCGAGTGGCTCCGGAGTCAATCCACCACCTTCGTATTTCCAACTAGGTTGCATTCAAAAACCATTGCACGCAGATCATCAATGTCATCATTCTTCTCCACTATGTTGGCATGTCCCTTTTTCTTTTTCGGGAGACGACAATTAGGGGCTTTGTAACCAGTTTTCCCCCAATTGTAGTAGTAGCTCTTGAATTTTTTCTTGGTCTGCTCCTTAGTCTGTCGAGAAGAGCTCTTCCTCTTCTTGCTTTTTGGAGCAGTCTCCTCAACGATATTAGCTCCCATAATCGTTGAATTTCCACGAGACTTCTTTTCGGCTGTTTGTTGTCTTCCTCAATCTTTAGACCAATCACAAGATCTTCCAACTTCATCTCTTTGCGCTTGTGCTTTAGATAGTTTTTGAAATATCTCCATGAAGAAAGCAATTTTTCAATCGTTACATCTACTTGAAATGTTTCATTCACTACCATACCTTCAGAAATAAGGCCGTGAAAAATAAGTTGAAGCTTTTTAACTTGGGTTCCAACGGTCTTGCTGTCTATCATTTTGTAGTCTAGAAACTTGGCAACCACAAACTTTTTCAAGCATGCATCTTCAGTATTGTACTTCTTCTCAAGTGCGTCCCATAATTCTTTTGAAGTTTTTATAGCACTCTAGACATTGTACAAGTCATCCTCCAAAGCACTTAGAATGTAGTCTTTGCAAAGAAAGTCTGCTTGTTTTCACGCGTCAACAATTATAAACTTCTCATTGTCTGGCATGTCGGCGGCAGGCACATGAGGGTCTTTATTGGTGAACTTCTGCATACCAAGCATGGTAAGCCAGAAGAACACCCTTTGTTGCCATCCTTTAAAGTTGGCTCCAGAATATTTTTTCGGTTTCTCGGCCAGTGGCAGAACAGTTCGCCTTGACGAGGCTATCGTCGTTGCCGCAACAATCACAGAAGGATTTCCATTATTAATTGTCATTTCTGACTGTCAACAATAGAAGAGTTCAAAGAAAAGGACAATAAACAGTACTGTAATTAATGATAAATAGAACGTTTAATAAATAAACACCAAAGTTTTTATATACTGTTTACAGAAAACGATGAAATTTTTCTGTTCTTCAAATTGTTTCTGAATTTTGATACTCCGATGAAGTTTTTATATCTCCAAATCAGAAATAGAAAAATTTAGAAGGAGAAGAAACCACACAGGTTTTGATCTCCAAAAAGAAAATACAAATTATAATATAAAAATAGTTTCCTTAAGATTGTTAACCATTATGTATTACTATAATAAATAATGAAACAGAAAAAATAGAAACAGAAAAACAGTAGCATAACAGAAATGTATATAAGCAGAAACACGATCTGAAAATATAATTTTGGAATAAAATCGAGCCGACCGAATACATAGTGTCCGGAATATTATCCTCCCAGAATAGAACGATTTAACTCGCTAGAGTGTTGGTACTAAAAACAACGGTGAAACAACGAACCACTCGAAGGCTATAAGAGTTGGTACCAAAAGCGCCGGTGAAACAACGAACAACTCGAAGGCTATAAACCATACTGGAAATTGAATTGTGCAGAAGAAGGAGAAGAAGCTCAGAAAATTTCATACCGAAGCCGAAGCTGAACGGCGATGACGGCGCGAGACTTACTTTCTTTCCAACCCATTTAACACCAAAAAAAGTGCTTTCTCAGTATACACACGTTCACTTTTCTTTCCACCACCAATGAGAGACACTTGCTCTTTCCAAAGCAAAAGGGAGCTCACTTTTCCTCCACTTTCTTCTCTCCATTTCCAATTCACCAATCTTTTAATCCCAACAAAAAATTTAGTATAGAAGTGATTAAAGCGTTTTCAATCGAAGAGACCCCAACTCTAGCTAATGCTCGAACTCAAGGCATCTAATATACACCCTTTCCATGGGAGTAACTAAATGTGATTTTAATGTCATGTTGACATGCAAACAAGTCAATGCATTTAACTTAAGTTTAATGGAAATTATTTTTCTAAAAATAACACATAATCCTTTAATTAGTGGGAAAGTCATATTACGTCTTTTGGGTCAACACTGTTTGTGTGTTGTGTGTGTACGTGCGCAGATTTTGACTTTGGACTTTCAACACTGCGTGAGTTTGGAGAATAACACGGTTAGCTTTCTCTTCCAGTTGTTTTTAAAAACTTTAATTTGCATGGCCATTTGGCCGTACAAATTTGCACATATACTCGCTTTTTGGGTCACGTTTTAACTTATACCCGTTTTACAAAAAAAATTGCAAGCGTACCCACTTTTCGCACAAACTTCAGGCATACAGGCCTGAATTAGCAAAGACAAGCATACAAACTTCAGCATTCTAGAAGACGGGCCTGAAGTTATTTGTAATTGCTGAACTTAAGCATTCTACTAGCTGAAATTTTGTTCTCTATTTGTTGTACTTAAGCATGTTTTAGCTGAAGTTTTGTCCTGAATTCAATAGTTTTGTCGTAAAACTTTTTCAAAAACTTCAGCAGAAGCTGCTGAAGTTATTTAGTTCATTTGTAAAAATTTCAGCACTAAATAAGCTGAAGTTTTGTCCTTGATTCATTAGTTTTGTCATAAAGCTTTTTCAAAACTTTCAGTAGAAGATGCTGAAGTTATTCAGTTCTTTTATAAAAACTTCAGCACTAAATAAGCTAAAGTTTAGTTTTGTCATAAAGTTTTTTCAAAAACTTCAGCAGAAAATGCTGAAGTTATTTAGTTCATTTGTAAAAACTTCAGCACTAAATAAGTTGAAGTTTTGCACAGTAGCCGGAAGAAGGAGCGCCTGAAGTTGTAAAACTTAGGGTATAAGTTAAATAATTTTAAAAATATGGATTCAGGTTAAATGGGGCGCGACCTATTCAATTTTTACCAATTTCATAAGTCGAAAAGAAAATTAGGAATTAATTGTAATTACAGGACAATCAAACAGAGAATTTACGAATTCATTAGCTATGAGTGTCAACTAGTCACATATTGTTATTGTATCTAACTTATTAAATAATAGGCCAATTGCTATTTTGTCGAGTTAATTGTAAATTATTTACCTATAATTACCTTATAACTGATCTGATTATATAATATGTATTATTTTAAACTCAGAGACAATTTGTAGTATACTAAGCTCCATCCAACACAATGGGTCCACATGTCGGATTCAGATTATTATATCACAAAATTGCTTTTATAATGCCAGTTTCTACACATGCAAGAATTCTATAAATAAAACAAAGAAAAAGAGTGATCTATTATAAATATATATTATATTATGGATGTTCATAAGCTTCCTGAAGAAGCTTATTCATATGGGAGTTCGTTGTAAATATGTTTATCTATTTGGTACTTTATTGGAAATAAGCTTTTTGAAGAAGCTTATCATTTCGGTACTCAATTATGGATAAATATTATCCCCGGTAGAAGATTATCTATGTCTGGTACAGTAGCAACTTACAAACAGCTTACACAGCAGCTTGCAGTAGCAGCTTACACAGCAGCTTGCAGTAGCTTACACAGCAGCTTGCAGTAGCAGCTTACATAGCAACTTGTAGTAGCAGCTTACAAGTAGCTTACACAGCAGATTGCAGTAGCAGCTTACACAGCAGCTTGCATTAGCAGCTTACACTACAGCTTCCTTCTTCTATAAATAGAGGAGATTTCAGTTTATTATATACATCAGTTTGAAAGTTGAATAAGACATGAATTTCTCTCTCTATACTTGTTTTTAATTTCTTTACTTAACAGTCGTTATTTTATAACACGTTATCAGCACTGACTCTACCATCTTGAGTACTTACTCTTCAGGAATATGAAGAATTCGAAGGCACGATATTCTTTTTGTAATGCATCGATTGAGAGCAATGACATGCATATGTTGTTTTCATGTTGAAATGGCTTAGTATGACAAAATTACTGGTCATGGCTCACTGCCCACGAAATTATTTATTGGGAGAAGGTTTGCTTTTGCAATTTTATTAGCTAACCTTTTAAGCAATTACTTGTGTATTTTCTTAATAATAGTGAAAGTTTTATTATTGTGCATCACGGTAAGGAACGTGACTTATAGCACTTCAATTTAATTTCACAAAATAGTTTGGCATCAAAGTCTTCAGAAGCACGATGCCAATATTCTGCAGGAAGGTTAGTTCACGATGACTGATATATGCAATATTTAACTCAATCTTTTTCTTTGGTTTTTAACTCTATAGAGTTTTGCACGAAATATTTAACCACCGGCAGTGGCAATATTTCTTAAATCTTGTTATGACTTAATTTTATGGTCTGCTTGAACTTTAACACAGTACGATCATCAGAAGTGGCAATACTTTGTATATCTTATTGTAACTAAATTTGTTAAACACCAGAAGTGCTATATACCTATCATGACCACTAGAAGTGGTAATTTAAGCTTATTATGGTTACAATTGAAGATCAGTTAGAGAAAAATTCTCCATATTACATACATGCCTCGATTTGCTCCTGAAGTAGCAAATATCTTTAAAAAGGTTCAAAGCATCACAATGTAATGTGGTTAATAGACGTTCAGATAATTATGTTACATTCCCTGAAGGACGAGAAATTTTGATAAATATTAATCAATTCCCTAAAGTGAATGTGATAATACTAATAAAACTTGTGAACGTGCTCTTGATGTAAATATATTACAATTCACCTCTAGAAGAGATAATATGATTGAAAGAGAATATACTCAATATTTCGTATTTTAAAGTTTCTCCTGAAGAAGTAACACAATTAAAATTTCCTCCTGAAGTAGAAAAACAATTATGAAACTATGTCTTTTTGTGCTTAAATAAAATAATGAACTATTCAAAGTTATTTTTGAAGCACATTTTCATTCCCTAGAGAGAATAAAGAAATACCGCAACTCACCTCCTGAAGAGGTAGAATAACAAAGGATATAAATCTTATCATTGTCGCACGTATCCGTTGTACGTAAAATATCTTGGATAATTTTTATTAAGTATCATTCTAAGGCAAAAGTATTCTTGTAGAATGCTTTCTACTACAACCACATGTACATTATGGTTAGTTATTGAGTTCCCTAAAGGAAATAACAACTTGTGTATCTTTTCTTAAAGGATGCAATGACTATGTGGTTGCCGCAGTGATACAAAATATTCAGATGTTAATGGTATTTCTCCTTGAAGGAGATGTTTGTCACAAAGTTAGTAGTAGAAATATTAAAATTAGTTTCGTCATTTATAAATTTAGTATTGTCTTTCTATTGTTCATTTGATTATGAGTTTTTTCTCATGACACCAGAAGTGTCTGCGAGATATTTGGTAGTACAAAATTTATCAAAAACTCCTGAAGAGCTAATTGTTTGTCTAGAAGACACATGAGACCGGTAGTGTCCGAATAATATTAGATTGTGGATAATAAACGAAGGCTCTCGAAGAGCTGATATACAAATATGTCATTCATATTATATGATTATGGTCAAAATATATGTTTTAGTAAACCTGAATTTACTAATACAAATGACTATCATATTGAGACTACAAATGATTGGAAGATTGAAAATCTTCATGTTTCCTCAATCATAAGGGGTAAAATAATATGTATGTGAGAAGTTACCCGCCTTATTCTTCAATTTGTACTACATCATGTATCACTGTAAACCAGAAGTTTACTAATGCAATAGCAGTCACAGTAAACCAGAAGTTTTACTGAGGCAAAAGTATCCGCGGTAAAGCAAAAATTTGCTAATACAAAATTTTATGCCATAGTAAACCAGAAGTTTACTAAGAGATAGCACATGTCATGATAAACCTAAAGTTTTCATTTTCCATTTTTAGATGAGCTATTTGAGAATTTAAATAATCATATACTGAAGAACTAGAAGATTCTTCAAGAATTCTCTTGTATTGCTTGTTCTCAAAATAAATTGATTATACCAGCTAAAGTTGGGGCTATAACCCATGAATTCTGAAATATAGGAAAGGTGAATATGGGCCCATGCACCTATCATGTGAACCACTTATAGATGCATATATGAGATGGTTACATGTGTAATTATTATCAACCTGCAGTTTGGCATTTGAAATTGCTTTTATTAATTAAGAGCATAAAATTCAGATTATGAAATCAAGATAGTTCATCTTGATGATGCTGGTTTTTTTTTTCTAAGCTAGTTTAGCATTGAATACCTCCTATTAATGGCTAAACTATCGCTTATGAGAACAAAGCCTCATGTGTTGGTCTAAGATTTTCTAAATTGCATATAGCAGCACTTGTATGCATTAGATCAATAGTATGTGATATGTCCTCCCCTCACAATTGGTTTAGGATCATAAACCAAATATTTTTACTATCTTTTGATGTGTGGTATATGATTAATTTCTCTACCACAATGCACAAAGATATATTTCCCAAAGAATATTGGGGATATATGTTAGTTTTTCTAACATTTTGGGGATGGAATAAACAGCTGAAATATGCTATATGAATCGAATTATCATCCTCACTCAAAAGATAATTCAAGTCAAATGCCAGAAGCATTTGCTGATCCAAAATTATATATCATATTTCAGCTGCGAATGCTCCTATTAAAATTAAAGTCTCTGAAGGATGAAATTTATTGTACGCATGAAGCGTGGTAGACCAATCGGTTCCAAAGGTAACAATCCTTGAAAAAAGGATAGAAGCAAATGATCATAATAAGGAGGAAATGAGCTCTAGAAGAGCCCACGACATAATATTTCATGAAACTCCAGAAGAAGTTCAGGTACCTGAAATAAGGAAAGTTATGAGATCTCAACAAATGATGTCACTTCGGGACCGATACAAAATGATCGTCGACGATATCTTTGATACAATATAGTGCACAATATTGTGAGGATCATACCTGCAGTCCAGACACTTGAAGATGTCATGCCATTTAAATGCAAGTCATAACCTATATGACTCATTTGATTAAATCTATATGAATATCCCTGAAGGATTTGAAATGCCTGAAGCATATAGTTCAAATCCTCGAGAAACATATTCAATCAGATTACAAAGGTCATTGTACAGTTCAAAGTAATTTGGGCGCATATGGTATTATCGCCTCAGTGAATATTTGTTGAAAGAAGGTTACGTAAGTGATGTTATTTGTCCAGGTATTTTTATAGTGAAGATGTCATCAGAACTTGTTATCCTTGTTGTTTATGTTGATGACATAAATCTTGTTGGAACTCTAGAAGAGCTCCAAAAGGCAATTGAATATCTTAAGAAAGAATTTGAGATGAAAGATCTTGGAAAGACATAACTTTTTCTTGGTATGCAAATTGAATATTTAGCAGACGGAATATTTATCCATCAATCAGCCTATACAGAAAAGGGTCTTAAAACGCTTTTACATGGACAAAGCGCACCCATTGAGTACAACAATGGTTGTTCGATCATTTGAAGTGAATAAGGATCTGTTCTGACCTCCAAAAGAGGACGAGGAACCCCTTGGTCACGAAATACCTTATCTTAGTGCAATTGGTGCACTTATGTATCTTGCTAATGATACAAGACCTGTCATAGCATTTTCTGTTAATTTACTAGCAACATATAGCTCTTCTCCTACACAGAGACTTGAGTATTTGAAACAACGTCTTTATCAGGGGGAGTAAAGTATGCACTGTACTCTTTTTCCCTTGCTTAGGTTTTTTTCCATTGGGATTTTTCCTGGTAAGGTTTTTAATGAGGCATCTTGCAATGTATATTATTAGTGTACTCTTTTTCCTTGACTAAGATTTTTTCCCACGAGGTTTTTCTTAGTAAGGTTTTAACGAGGCACATAATAATGAACATCCAAGGAGGAGTGTTGTGAAAATATTATTGTGGATGTCCATTTATTACTCTGTTGTAGATAATGTTCCTGAAGATGATTATCCATCTAGTACTCCATTGAAGTTTATCTACAAGCAGCTGATGCATGCAGGTTGCAAGCAACTCAATGAAATCACTTGCAACAGCTTCTTGGTTTGATGAGATTAATTTAAATCTATCGGAAATAGTTGTGGATAATATTCTCTACAAATTCAACTTTTGAGAAGATGGTATACAGGTTGGGATGCGGAGACTCAAATATTTGAAACAAGGTTTTCATCAGGGGGAGTAAAATGCGCGGTCCACTCTTTTTCCCTTACTAAGGTTTTTTTCCCACGGGGTTTTCCTTATAAGGTTTTTAATGAGGCACCTGGCAATGCGTATTACTAAATATGTGTACTCTTTTTCCTTCATTAGGATTTTTTTCCACGGGGTTTTTTCTAGTAAAGTTTTAATGAGGCACATTATCTTTTAATGAACATCCAAGAGGGAGTGTTATAAATATATATTATATTATGGATGTTCATAAGCTTCCTGAAGAAGCTTATCCATATGGGACTTCTCCGTAAATATGTTTATCTATTTGGTACTCTATTGGAAATAAGCTTCCTGAAGAAACTTATCATTTCGGTACTCAGTTATGGATAAATATTATCCCCGGTAGAAGATTATTTATGTCTGATACATGTAGCAGCTTACAAACAGCTTACACATCAACTTGAAGTAGCAGCTTACACAGCAACTTGCAGTAGCAGCTTACACAGCAGCTTGCAGTAGCAGCTTACAAGTAGCTTACACAGCAGCTTGCAGTAGCAGCTTATACAACAACTTCCTTCTTCTATAAATAGAGGAGATTTCAGTTCATTATGTACATCAGTTTAAAAGTTGAATAAGACATGAATTTCTCTCTCTATACTTGTCTTTGATTTCTTTACTTAACAGTAGTTAGTTTATAACAGATCAGTCATAATTATAGTGATTTTCATCACCATATCATATCATTAATTATTTATACTCTTTTTTTTATGAGTCAGAGTCGGGAATTAATATGAGAAAAGAAAAAAAAATAGGAAAAGACAGATGGCTTTGACGCATATATATTTTATCTTTTTGACTATGATTCTGTCCAAATTAGAATCTTTAATTTTAAACTTCTGTACAAATTGCTGCAACAGACTGTACGTAGATCTCTTGAAAATTGGATTTAGTAGAAAATAATAGAGTTAATTTTATCGATGGTCATTGAATTTTTGTGCTTGTTACCCAAATTATTTTTTACATAAAAATTATTTAACTTTCTGTTCATTACTTAAAAGTCACCTTTTTTTTCTTTTGTTACTTTGTTCTACTGAAAAAGTCTATTATGCCCATGATTATAAATTTTCATATTTATGTAATTCCTTTTATAGTATATACTACATAACATATTTTTACCTAGATATTTTATTTATAACTAAAATAATTTAAAATTATTTTATTTATTATTTTTTATAATATATCCGTATATCTCACGTCTTGAACCTCACGAAGAGGCAAACACAAGTACTTTTGTAGGACAAAGCTTAATAGATTTGATTATGGTTACCGGTTCGGCCGAACCTAGTAACTTTAGTCAAAAGACTGTATTTGTAATAAAAAATCTATTACATATATATAAATTATTAGAGCGATGAAGAAGGAGAATATTGGCGTAACTGGTAAAATTGCTGCCATATGGCCAGGAGGTCACGGGTTCGAGCCGTGGAAAGAGCCTCTTGCAGAAATACAAGGTAAGGTTGCGTAAATCCACCAAAGGAGAAATCAAACATACAAAAGAGAAATCCACCAAAAGAGACAACCATTTAACGTGGTTCGGTCAATTGAGCTACGTCTACGGCGGAGATGAGAAATCCATTATAATAAAAAGAGAGTACAAAATATCGAGAGAACAACATCATAAAGAGGCAAACACAAGTGACACACTAACACTTATCCCGTAAAGTTCTCCCCCTAAACACGACTCTCAAACCTCATATGGTTATATTGTGGATGTTGCTGAATCAGAAGGAAGGATCCTCAACTTATAGAAGTTCAATTTTTTTCCTACAAGAAAAAGGACTAGCCAAACATGGAAGAATTATAATTTCTTTCAATAAAAAAGAAAATTCAAT
The DNA here is from genome assembly GCA_005239495.1 of Nicotiana undulata. Classification (NCBI taxonomy): domain Eukaryota; kingdom Viridiplantae; phylum Streptophyta; class Magnoliopsida; order Solanales; family Solanaceae; genus Nicotiana; species Nicotiana undulata. Next base: position 90,129 of record ML259878.1, on the reverse strand, counting down.
TATGATAAATAAATTATCTTTTCTTTCAAAAAATAGGAAAATCAAATATGATAAGAGAATCAGGACAACTCCTAATACAAAATCCTTTTTTTGGTAGAAATTAAAGAGATGAAATATATTATAGCATAATTGTTGGGTTTTTAAGCTTTAATGTAGCTTAAAAGAGGGTGAATGGGAAATGGAAGGAAATGAAATATTTGAGTTTCCCTCATTGACAAAGGCACATTGTCCCATATTGGAAGAGGAAAAAGTTTTTGATGGGTATATATACAATTGTTCTTCTTCTAGCTCTTAAAGAGTTGAGAAGAAAGAAAGTCTCGTGTTAATTTTTTGGACCAAATTTATTTGTTAATAGTAAATATTAACAGAAATGTTATTAAATATCTGTTTTAATAACAAAATATTAATATTAAATCCAAAGAATATTAATATTAAATCCAAGGAATATTAATATTAAATCCAACGGAATATTAATTGCTATTCGTTATCTGTTTCCCGTTTCCCATTTTCGTAACGGAAAAGTTCCTCTTCAATTCCCGGTTTATTATTGCGTAATAGCCATTTATGTTATGGCCGTTTTACATAAACAACCTTTCTGAAGAGTTGTACCTCTTCAGTTTGAGCTCAACATTGGCTATAAATACCAGTCCATTCTCTCAGATTTGCCATACGATTTTCTGAGTTCTCCTCCTTTCTTCTGCATTGTTTTAACTTCAATGAAAGCAACAAGAAGTGTGATTTGCTACCGAACTTTGTGTTCGCTGAAGCACTGGCGTTTGAAGTACCGCTACACCAGTGTGTAATTCGTTCTATCCCGGGAGGAAATAATCCATAACCTTGGGTACTAAGAGGGGGTTAAATTCCTTAAGGAAACACTGTGAATTCAGTGGGCTCGGATTAAATTCTATTTATTTATATTTCTGTTTATATGTTATTTTATTTTCTCCAAAATTATTTTACAAATACAATTTAGTAACAATAATATGCATCATTACAAAGTAACAGGTTACCGCAGATAGAATAGAATATCTATTAATCTGGAAATGGCACACTCATCTCACTTTTCGTTTATTTTTTTCACGAAAACAAACATAGCCAACACAATAAGATATAGGCGAAATAGTTAAAAGTACTCGCTTCGTGTCCTTGAATTATTATTCACAAAATGATTCGACTCTGACTTCGTAGAATCGGCACGCCCTGGGGTTTTTGTTACGGATATAGCATCATCAAATGCAAAATAAAGGACAATGTAAAAATTATCCTTTCTCGCAATAGTCCCAATTTACAATTATAATAATTGTACAAAAATATACTCATATATTTGCAAACTACAACTTATGATATTTCCAAAAGTATATATTTACCATTTTAATTAAAGCTACTTATATCATTTATGCTAGTTTCAACTAATTTCACCATATGGATGGGAGCATTATTTCTCCATTGTAAAGCATTGAAATATTGAGCCCCCAAAGGAAAATCTCCTTTGCTATATTGGAGAAATCAATGCCTTCTTCTCTTTCAACTTGCAAACTCTTAGGAATTTTGAGCAAGTTGAGATAAGTTCCTAAGTCATGTACACAAGTAGGGTTTTGCATATTGAAGAAATCTAGCAAGATTTCAACTCCAACATGAGCATAACATGAACAACTCCATGGAAACTCATATTTTCCACCCAATAAAACCCTAAAATTTTCATTCAAAAAAAACCCAGGAAGTTTTGTGATGGGATCATTCACATTCACTATTCTCAATACTTTTATACCTAACTCTTCACATCTTTCTTTGAAGCCAAGATTTCCAACCCTAGGACCTCCAAAGGAAAAAACCGTGACCGGTATGATGTTATTTTTGGTTACAGACAGTGAGGATTCATATGGTCGATTCTGACTTACTTGGGATTTAGGCACAATTGTCGTGTTCAATCCCAACTCCACGATATCATAAGCTAATAAAAGGGCTAATGCACTTCCCATACTGTGTCCTGCAATTGTTATGCTCATTTCCTCGCCTTTATACATATTTATTACTCTCCTTATCTCAGAAAGTAATTGTTCGCGACAACTTCCAAGACCAAACTTTTCATCCTCGTTCGAGGTGTACAAACTCAAAAATCCAGCTTCAACCTTAACTTCAGTCTTGAGAATATTTGGATCGAGACGAGCAGGAGTTAATGTGCTCATCAAATTCGCTATCCATTCCTGATTAGTGACTGTTCCACGGAACGTGATGAGCACATCTCTCCTGCCCAGTCTCATAGATTCTTCATCATTTGAAACTGCGACATAACCAATCCATCTTCCACTGGAGCATTTTTGACCAATTGATAAAACATTGATATTTGTAGTAGCATAAATGTATTTTGTTACATTATATCCTGAATTTCCCAACCCAACTTCATTCAACATACTATTTTTTCCATACTTACAATTCAAGTATCTTTTTGAATTTGGATCAAGATCAAAAGCATTGTAACATGCAGCCACAAACTCTCCATACCTAATAATCTCATTTTGTAAAAGATTATCCAATGGATTTACTAAATTTTCCCAATTTTTTGACCCTTGAATTTCTCTCCACATGGAAGCCAATATATTAGTAGTATTTCTACTAATATTACTATGACAAAATGTTGTAGTCATAGTAGTGGGCATAGTAATATCTTTTCTTGATATTACAAGTGGTTCATGCATAGAAGTAGAAGCCATAATTGGTATCAATTTTGATGATAACGAAGATGATAATTTTGCTGGAAACTCACCTGAAAATGTAGAAAAATTCATATTTGGATCTGGCAATTTAAGTATTGTTGAACCCATGAAAAATAGCAGTGAGTTTCGAATACCGAATGATTAAAAAAAAGAATTAGAAGAGTTAGAGAGATAGAGAAATGAATAGATGGAATTTTGTTTCATGGTTTTTGTGTGTATATATATATATATATATTGTGTAATATATATATATATATATATATATATATATATATATATATTTGATATGGACTGTGATGCCACGGACGGTGTAGATAAAGGAAGGGAATAAAGGCGTGTTTGGCTAGGAATTTTGACTGAAAAAATATTCAGAATTATATAGTATGAAAGTGGACGGTTGGCCTCAAGTAGTTAGTAATTTATTTCTTTTATATATTTATATAGTGCTGCAAATACTAACAGCTTTGAGCTGGAACATATATATGTAGTGATGAAATGGTTTGCTCTTTCTTTAGCTCATCACCTGTATGGTTGACTTCAAAGGTTTGGGGCTATTTATATAAAAGATTATTACTATCATATTGTATAAGGTTAAAATCGGACTTGTCCGTCGTATGATTAATCGAGATTTGAACATGATAGGCAAAGGTTCAACCTCGTGTTAAATCGAGCCATGGTGCGAAGTTAGATTGCCGCTCGTGACCCAGAGACCGATCAAGATCGAGATCGACCAAGATCGAGATCGACCAAGATCGAGACCGATCAAGATCGAGATCGACCAAGATCGAGACCGAGCAAAATAGAAATCGAACGAGACCGAGGGAAGTTAATCGAGTCAAATAACGGAAAGCCGAAATATGGCTGATTAATTAGCCGATCATGACATTTCTTGTTGTATTTAGAATTGTATCAAGAGTAGGATTCTCCTACTATATAAAGGGCGTCCGATCATTTGTAAGACACATTACATTCATGCAATACACTATCTTCTTTTAGCTTTCAATATATATCAGTGGAATCTTCACTTGGATCGAGGGTGACCGAACTCGAGGGCCAAAGCTATACGATTCGTTTGGTTAGCGAGGTTCTACTATAGTGAAGTAAAAGATCTTTGATTTTCATAACATACACGAAAGAAATTCAATCAATTCCAAAAAGTTGTTTGTTAGCACAACTGTTTAGACTATACCACAATTGTCATCTCTTTTTCCCCTACCAAATCCTTATCATTAAGTGTCTTTATATCTGTATGCTGATATTTCAAACTAAGAATTTCTATAATTTAGATGATCCAATTTCATAATCTTGATTTGGACGGTCATGCAGATTAAGTAGCATCTTAAGGAGAGGTTGTTATATTCTAAAGAAAGTTAAGAGTTTAGATTATAAAGAGATGAGATCTCATATGAATAAGACTAAGTTTTATATAATTTGCAGCCATATAATAATAGATGTAATGGCATAACTGGAAGAACAGTATATATTCTGTTTTGGCAGATCTAATATCAAATTTAGGAATAATAAGGAAAAGTAATATATATATATATATATATATATATATATATATATATATATATATATATATATATATATATTTGAGCTAAATAGTATATATTTGGATGAGTTCAAGTTATATACATAATAAGTCACTTAAAAGATATCTATAAGTAAGTCTCTTTAATACATGTAATTTGTATTCTTGAAAATAAGATTACAACAGATAAAGATGATCCGGTGATATAAAAAGTTCTTACGCCTATACAGCGTATAAAATTTGAAATGTATAAATTCATACAAAGACATGCATGCAAGATAGTTATATATAGACAACATATGAGATTCTCACTTGAATATTAGAATAGAAATATTTATTTAATTTTTTGTATATATTA
>ML259878.1:42097-85121 GCA_005239495.1 Nicotiana undulata | reverse complement strand
ATATATATTTTATACACTTTTCGGCTAGCGAATGCTTAGTTTTAGCGGACCGGCCAGTTTTGTATTTAATTGCCCAATAGACTAATTGGTTAATAAACTAAACTCATAATAGCGACCCAAAACAAAAAATTAGCATATATTTGTCATATTTTGTAAAGGGTTCAAATAGAAAAACAGAAATTTCTTTCTTTAGCGTGTAATTTTGTAAATGTACTAACTAATTTTAGAGAGAGAACAAGAACATTGTTTAGTTCACATATCCTTAAAGAAATATATTTCTACTATTAGAAGTTTTAATTAGCATTTAGTACAACTCTTTGTGACTATTATTTCTATTGGATGAGCTTTAATTAAGGGAATATGGACCACATAAAATTTGATAAATATATTTGATAATTGCTAGTTGTGTGTTAAAATAACTTGAGTTTACCAATAAATAAGAACCCTAAAGTGGAAATGATTGGAACTTTTTTCGAGAAGGGAGCTTTGTTAGTGCTTACTTCAATAAGAACTTAAACTATTACTATTTGGAAAAAATAAACGAATTAGTTTGTGCCTCTATTCAGAGAAGGCGCACTGGCCAATATACTTGTAGGGCTTTTAAAAGCTAATACATGAATTTTAAACTTTTTTACTTGAATACTCGAACTCATTATTTGCTTAACTAACAAAAATATCTAATTATTGGGTCCACGCGTGTGTATTACACATACATAGATGTGTCTATCCAATTAGCAAATGACCAATGAATTTGTTACACATCACCAGCGCTAAAACAAAACCCAACTAATCCTCCCCACCCCCTCTTTTATTCCATCGGCCAAAAGACACTCATTTTTACCTCTCTAAAAAAACCTTCTTTGTTAAACCTAAGCTAGTAATGACATGAAAAATCATTCACCCCCTTCCAAAATCGATCATAATCATTCACTCATTATTTTATTTTTATTTATTATCAGCTAATCTCATTTTGTTAAGCTTCGTTTGGTTTGTGCTTTCTATTCCAGTGATATTATAGGATTTGAAGGTTAGTTTGCCTCTTTTGATATTGTTTTCTCTTGTCATATGTTTTATTATAAATTAATGTGTGATAGTCAGCTACATTTTATCTGCATGCACAAATTATTTGTTATTTGGGATTTTAAATTCGATTTTTGGAAAAACAGTCAAATCGTAACTTTACTTTAGGGATTTCGTCTCTTTTGATGTCGTTTTCTCTTTTATCATTTAATTTCTTATGAAATAATGTGTGACAGTCAAAGCTTTTTTTGTCTGCGTGCATAAAATATCAGTTGTTATTTGGGATTTTAAATTAAGGTTTTTGGGGAAACCAATTGAATCTTAACTTTACTTTGGGGATTTTGTCTTTTCCATGACTGATCTTGCATTTAGGATTAAAATATTAGGGCTTTTTTGCATATCAAAATATTCTTGTCTCCCATTGTGATAAAGTTATGACTCTTTAGGGTTAATGTGTATTTGGCTTGGCCGTTTTTATAGGTTTCATTGGCTGTATATGTAAAATTACAGTTTCATCATCTAGCGTGGTTAGTGGTTGACTCATTTATGAGGTATGTAAATGGACAAATTTGGCTAGTCATTTTTTAGTCTAACATTAATGAATTGCATATAATTTGTTTTAATAAGTGGGCTAAGTATTTGGGTACTTAACAGTAGATAAATATACATGTAAAATTAACAAAAAAAGAGAACTTCAATTTCTGAAATATGATGATGATGTGTTAGTTTTGTGTAAAGATCTTAAGGATGGGGATTTTATTGATGTGTATCTATTTCACGACCCAAACTTCCCTCTGTTGAGTGTCGTGATGACACCTAGTCTTAGGGACTAGGTAAGCCTAACATTTACTAATAACAACAATAATAAGGAAATCTGACAGTCTCGACAAAATTACAATGTTCCCAAAACCGGTAATACAAGTCATAAGCTCTACGAGATTTTTCTACAACTCCTAATGCCACTGTTTAGAAATAAGGGAGTACGGTTGAATAAAAAGAAAGGTGACTCTGAAGCCCGCGAACGCAGCAGCAAGTTTACCTTGAGTCTCCTCGGCAATCATGACGCATCTACTAACAATAAATATCTGGATCTGCACACAAAAATGCGCAGAAGTGTAGTATGAGCACACCACAGCGCTGCCCAGTAAGTATAAGGACTAACCTCGGTGGAGTATTGATGAGGACTAGTCAAGACACCACTGGTCTAATAAATTAATCAGACATGAGGATAGAAATGACCGAAAACAACATCTATATATAGACTTCACGATGTAACTAACAACAATGACAATATAATACAGAAGGAATTTCAGAAATCAATCAACGGAACAGCATAATAATACACAGAAGAATGAACAGCAAAACAAGTCAAAATGGAAGAATACTAAAACACAATAGGAACACTAGTAACTCAACACTGCGTCAGTCCGTTCACGTCGGGCCTTAGCCAATAAACTTAATAAACTGGTGAAGACATCTTGGACAACAGCTTATATTGAAAACTCTGAAGATATAACCACTTCAGTATAGAAAGATCTTCTTTGAAACATACTTTCTCCGAATGTATATATATTTAGGAAGGAAAAATCTTTAAAAGCATAGTTCTTTCAAGATACATGATTTTCAAATATACCTTCCCAATAAATAACTTTCAATATCATTTTCTACTTGACAAATGCTTTTCAAATATACCTTTGAAATGAAAGCTTTCAGACATAATTTTCTTCAAGCAATTACTTTTTCAACTAGACTTTTCAATAGAAGTCTTTCGATCATACTCTCCTCAAGATAATTCTACAGGAACTCAGTCAGTAACTTAAAATTTATCATGCGGTATAGGAAAAATATCAAGTCTTGTCAATAATGCAGTAAGGAAACGATATGAATATCCAAATTGAAACAACGGAATAATAACACTTAAACAAGTGCAGTAAATATCAACAGGAACAACGGAAATAATAATACAACGACAAGTGCACGACATCATCCTTCGTGCTTTTACTCTCATCCTCACCAAATAATAATAGAATCGTCACGGCATCACCCTTCGTGCTTTTACTCTCAATAATATGGCACTGCATCACCCTTCGTACTTTTACTCTCAATAACATGGCACGGCATCACCCTTCGTGCTTTACACTCTTTCCTCACATGATAATGAATATTAACAATGGCACGACATCACCCTTCGTGCTTTACACTCTTTCCTCACATGATAATGCATATGAAATGGCACGGCATCACCCTTCGTGCTTTACACTCTTTTTCACCCAAACAAATGAAATGATAGCATTCAGACAGGGAAATCAACAGCATAAACAACAACAAAAACCATACCATCCCGGCAAGGGAGTCAACAATGAAAACTATATCATCAACAACCTCAATAATAACAGAAACCACATTTTCCTGGCAAGGGAGTCAAGAGTGGAAACAATATCATCAACAACATGAATAATAACAGAAACCACACTGTCCCAGCAAGGGAGTCAACAATGGAAACAATATTATCAACAACATGAATAATAACAGAAACCACACTGTCCCGGCAAGGGAAACAGCTATAACCAATCTCACTTAAACAATTAGCTTCAGGGAATAAACTCAGTTTGAACAATGCTCAGTAAAAGGCAACATCAAGGAAATACCATCAACATGGATGATTATCAACTAAACCTAAGTAGCACTTAAGGGAAAATCATATAATTCACAGTGTAAGACTCACGGGCATGCTTGACACCAACGAATGGACGTTCCAACTACGACTAAATTATTATAGGGCTAGATAATACTAATTCTAGTCAGTTAGGAAGTTTATGAAGAAAATATAGCATGGTGATAGGAGAGGTAAAATATTCAGTTAAGTCAATTAAGATCAAATAGACAACGAAGAATTCTAAAAGCAAGTAATTCTAATTTAAGCAGGAAAGGATGAAATTTGCAATCAAGGACTCAAATGTAACAATTACAATCCATACACAGGTAATATAAGAACCTACGAATCCTAAAAGGCCAACCTATTTGCAAATAAGTCCGTGTATGCACTCGTCACCTCGCATACACGGGCTACAACCAACAAAGAAGACTCAATCCTAAGGGGTAGTTCCCCCCCACAAGGTTAGGCAAGATACTTACCTCAAAGACGACAACCCGGTACTCCAAAATTAACTTCTCGGGCGAAAAGACCTCCGGACGGCTCAAAATCAACTAAAACAACCATTTGATTTGTGTGAAAAACCCTCAAAGAATCGCCAAGAACCGAGCTCTAGAAGTCAAAAAATGTTAAAAATGGTGAAACCCTCGGTTTTGAAAACTTATATTCTGTCCAGGCATTTGTGCATTGTGATCGCGGACCAAACGATGTGATCGCATAGAAGAAAATTGTTACTGGCCACAAAGGTGCTATGTGATCGCGTAGAGACTAATGCGATCGCATAGAAGGAAAATATTTACTGACCAAAAATGTGCTATGCGATCGCGTGTGAAATGATGCGATCGCATATAAGGAAAAATATTTACTGACCAAAAATGTTCTATGCGATCGCGTATGAATTGATGCGATCGCATAGAAGGAAAAATATTTACTCACCAAAAATGTTCTATGCGATCGCGTATGAATTGATGCGATCACATAGTAGGAAAAATATTTACTGACCAAAAATGTTCTATACGACCACGTATGAATTGATGCGATTGCATAGAGTAAAAATTGGGCTGGTCAACATTACACTATGCGATCGCATAGAAGGAAACATCAGATAGCAGATCAGCAGGGAAAAATAAGAGAAATTTGACCTGAAGCCTATCCGAAACACACCCGAGACCCCCGGGACCCCGTCTAAACACACAACCCAGTCATATAACGTAACACGGACTAGATCGAGGTCTCGAATCACATAAAACAACACCAAAACGACGAATCAAACCAAAAATCAAACTTATAAATATTTAAGTCATCAAATATCAAAACTCGTGCCGGAACCTATCAATTCAACCCGGAATGACGCCAAATTTTGCAGACAAGTCTCAAATAACACAACGGACCTACATCCATTCCCGGAATTCCATTCCGAGCCTGATATCAAAATTTCACCTATCGGCCGAAATCGTCGAAATTCTAACTTTCGCCAAATTACCTCAAATTACTCTACGGACCTCCAAAACCAGTTTCGGACGTGCGTCTAAATCCAAAATCATCATAGAAGCTGTTGGCATTAACCAAAACTCATTCCGAGGTTGTTTACACAAAAGTCAAACCTCCGGTCAACTTCCATCACTTAAGCTTCAAAATTTGAGATTTTTCTCCCAATTCGACTCCGGATTATCCGGTAAATGAATTCAACCACGTACGCAGGGCGATATACACAATGTGAATCTGTTCAAGACCTTACGCCACCTAACAGAGTTTAATTTCTCAAAATGACCGGTCGGGTCGTTACATTCTCCCCCTCTTAAACAAACGTTCGTCCTCAAACGTGCTAAGATTCACCTCGAACTCATCAAATCATTGATTGGGCACTTCCAACACACACCCGCGGGTGATCCCACGTCAACCCAACCTACATAAGCCTGATGGCACAACCACGACTGCAATACAGCCTTCCCATCACCACAGATAAGCCTCATACCTCTACTTCTCACCTTCTACTCATTTCCAAATGACCTGATTCTAATTTCATATCTGGTATTAGCCTCAACCAGTTGCATCAACTCATGACTACACCCATAAGGCACGACCGCACAACATAGCACATCACACCTAGTCTCAAATGACACTTTTGATCACAATAGCTGCCTGAAATCAACTCAACATTGGCAATTAGCCCCACACGTGAACGAACTCTAAATCCAAGACCCACAATACTAATAATGATGCAATAGACACGGAGACCTTCTCATTAGACACTCGAATCACCAAGCCACAATTAACACCACCGGGCACACATCCCGCAAGCTAAACTAAAGAAGCACATAATGAAATGACTGAATATGAAATTAGAAACATATAAAGGAACTATCAAACAAGTCCATAGGCACAACTCTATATCAATACTGACTTACAAGATCTATATAACAAGGAAAGAATTTTAAAGAAAATGAGCAAATCACAAGGATTCCATCCTGATAAAATTTCCACCGCGGTACTCAGCCCGGTCCAAACATATCGAATCACAAATATCACGAGGACCTCTCCCTCAACTCTGAATCACATACCGAAAATATATCATACCAATTGAAATTCCTCCACTAATTCATCTCGGCTGATAAAATCATAACGCTAACTGAACTCACATCTCGATGGTGTATCAAATCACAACTCGTAAACAAAATACTTAGGAAAAATCACATAAAGCTTACCATGATGAACAACAAGGAATCACTTCTAGTATCACCACTAACACTGATGAATAAAACAATGATTAGACACAGGCTACTACTCATAGAATCTCCCAACAGGAGCAAACATGAAAATAGAGTACAAAGCATGAAACTTACTCATAAATAAGCAACAAATAAGGGAAACTCGTCCCGACCGACAGAAATATAGTGAGATACAAATGGTGCCCCTACGAAGCAGATCAAAACATACTTGTATGATAATATCTGACCCAACGGTCTACAACCTACTATATGAAATACATTAACGGGTCGGGCCTCCCCCTCTTGGGAGCCCTCTACTCACCTGAATACCCTGCTATAACACACCTTCCTGAATCCTGGAACCATCTCTTACCCTGTGGTTAACATCTCCATGCTCAAAACAACCTCTCTGCTGACGTGGCTTTGGAAAACATACAATACAAGTCCTCTGAGACCCATGAGTACCTGAAAACCCCCATGCGAAGCTGGTAATGCAAACTGAACTGGTTGACCCAAAATTCTCTACCGTGTCATACTTTGCCTCCATAATACGGATTAGTAGATTTCTCCGATCTACGAGGCCTCCTTGCCTCCCTGAACTCTCTCTCTTGATCTCGTCTATCCTCTCGCTCCCGTCCTACATGCTCTCTAATCGGCGAGCGATCCCTACTACTTGCTGAAATGAGGCATCCTACTCTAACTCTTGAGTCTTGCTGAACCGAATATCATGCATAAGTCCCTTAATGAATCTACGGACTCACCTCCTAACTGAAGCAACCAAGTGAGGCACATATCTGGCCAACTCAATGAATCTGAAAACGTACTCTAAAACTGACATAGTGCCCTGACGCAAATGCTCAAACTCCGCGCGCCATGCATCTCGGAGGAACTAGAGTGCAAACTCCCTCAAAGAATCTTTCAAACTTTAATCCATGAAAGTGAAGCTGACTCGGTCGGGCTACCCCGACTCATATACCTGCCACTGCTGACAAACCCCTCCTCTAAGTTGAGACGTGACAAAAGCAACCCCACTCGTCTCCACAATACCCGAAGTACGAAGAATGTAGTGACACTTCCCCATAAAACCCTGGCATCACCCGTCGCCAATCCACCGAAAAGATAGGAGGGTGGTACTTCCTGTACCTTTCCATTTCAAGGTGTTCTTCCTCTGATGTTGCTGCCCTAACCACGGGCTGAGCTGAAACCACATGCTGTGCTTCCATGGAAACTGGACCCTGATCAACATGATCTCGCTGCTCTGGAGTGTAGACGGTGGGAGTCTGAACTCCTCCCCTGATCTGTAGAGAAGCCGGTGCACTAGAATCATTCCCGCCTGAGTCAATGTACCAATTATACTCAAAACTGCACCCAAGTCTTTTGAAGTCCGGGCGAACAACAGGCACCTCCAGTACCTGTCCCTCAACTGGAACTACTGGCGGCTCTTTAACGGCTGCTCTGGTAGGCATTCTAACTGCGGCACGTTCTCTTCATTGGCCTCTGTCTCTGACCCTTACGATATTTGCTTCGGGGTAACATCATCAGGAACCGCAACTCGTGTCCTCACCATCGGTGAGAGAATGGAACGATAATTTCAAACTTCAAGATCAATGAACTCGCACGATAGGAATGAAGGAAGTGAAATTGTCCTAATAGTTCTGTAGCCTCTCGAAGATAAGTACAGACGTCTACGTACCGATCTGCAAGACTCTACTAAACTCGCTTATGACTCGTAGCACCTATGAACCTAGAGCTCTGATACCAACTTGTCACGACCCAAACTTCCCTCCGTTGAGTGTCGTGATGGCACATAGTCTTTGGGACTAGGTAAGCCTAACATTTACTGAATAACAACAATAATAAGGAAATTTGACAGTCTCGATATAGAAATCTTGACAAAATTACAATGTTCCCAAAACCGGTAATACAAGTCATAAGCTCTATGATATTTTTCTACAACTCCTAATGCAACTATTTAGAAATAAGGGAGTACAGTTGAATAAGAACAAGAAGGTGACTCTGAAGCCCGCGAACGCAGCAGCAGGTTTACCTTGAGTCTCCTCGGCAATCACCACGCAACTACTAACAATATATACCTGGATCTGCACATAAAAATGCGTAGAAGTGTAGTATGAGATCACCACAGAGTGCCCAGTAAGTATCAAGACTAACCTCGGTGGAGTAGTGACAAGGACTAGTCAAGACACCACTGGTATAATAAATTAAGCAGACATGAATATTGAAATGACCGAAAACAACATCTATCTATAGACTTCACGATGCAATTAACTACAATGACACGGTGTAATTTCATAAATCAATCAACGGAACAGCATAATAATACACAGAAGAATGAACAGCAAAACTAGCCAAACCGGAAGAAAACTAAAACACAATAGGGAACACTAGTAACTCAACACGGCGTCAGTCCGTTCACGTCGGGCCTTAGCCAATAAACTTAACAAACTGGTTAAGACATCTTGGACAATAGTTTATATTGAAAACTCTGAAGATATAACCACTTCAGTATAGAAAGATCTTCTTTGAAACATACTTTCTCCGAATGTATATATATTTAGGAAGGGAAAATCTTTAAAAGCATAGTTCTTTCAAGATACATGATTTTCAAATATACCTTCCCAATAAATAACTTTCAATATCATTTTCTACATGACAAATTCTTTTCAAATATACCTTTGTAATGAAAGTCCTTCAGAAATAATTTTCTTCAAGGCAATTACTTTTTCAACTAGACTTTTCAATAGAATTCTTTCGATCATAATCTCCTCAAGATAATTCTACCGGAACTCAGTCCGTAACTTAAGATTTGTCATGAGGTATAGGGGAAATATCAAGTAATGTCAATAATGCAGTAAGGGAACAATATGAACATCCAAATTGAAACAACGGAATAATAACACTTAAACAAGTGCAATAAATATCAATAGGAACAACGGAAATAATAATACAACGACAAGTGCACGACATCACCCTTCGTGATTTTACTCTCATTCTCACCATAAATCAATAGAAACGGCACGACATCACCCTTCATGCTTTTACTCTCAATAATATGGCACGACATCACCCTTCGTGCTTTTACTCTCAATAATATGGCACGGCATCACCCTTCGTGCTTTTACTCTCAATAATATGGCACGGCATCACCCTTGGTGCTTTACACTCTTTCCTCACATGATAATGAATATAAACAATGGCACGACATCACCCTTCGTGATTTACACACTTTCCTTACATGATAATGCATATGAAATGGCACGGCATCACCCTTCGTGCTTTACACTCTTTCCTCACATGATAATGAATATAAACAATGGCACGACATCACCCTTCGTGATTTACACACTTTCCTTACATGATAATGCATATGAAATGGCACGGCATCACCCTTCGTGCTTTACACTCTTTCTCACCCAAACAAATTAAATGATAGTATTCAGATAGGGAAATCAACAGCATAAACAACGACAAAAACCATACCATCCCCGCAAGGGAGTCAACAATGAAAACTATATCATCAATAACCTGAATAATAACATAAACCACACTGTCCCGGCAAGGGAGTCAACAATGGAAACAATATCATCAACGACATGAATAATAACAGAAACCACACTGTCCCGGCAAGGGAGTCAACAATGGAAACAATATCATCAAACAACATGAATGATAACAGAAACCACACTGTCCCGGCAAGGGAAACAACTATAACCAATCTCACTTAAACAATTAGCTTCAGGGAATAAACTCAGTTTGAACAATGCTCAGTAAAAGGCAACACCAAGGAAATACCATCAACACGGATGATTATCAACTAAACCTAAGTAGCACTTAAGGGAAAATCATACAATTCACAGTGTAAGATTCACGGGCATGCTTGACACCAACTAATAGACGTTCCAACTACGGCTAAACAATTATAGGGCTAGATAATACTAATTCTAGTCAGTTAGGCAGTTTATGAAGAAAATATAGCATGGTGATAGGAGAGGTAAACTATTCAGTTAAGTCAATTAATATCAAATAGACAACGAAGAATTCTAAAAGCAAGTAATTCTAATTTAAGCAGAAAAGGATAAAATTTGCAATCAAGGATTCAAATGTAACAATACAATCCATACACAGGTAATATAAGAACCGAAGAATCCTAAAGTGACAACCTATTTGAAAGTAAGTCTGTGTACGCACTCGTCACCTCGCATACATGGGCTACAACCAATAAAGAAGACTTAATCCTAAGGGGTAGTTCCCTTACACAAGGTTAGGCAAGATACTTACCTCAAAGACGACAACCCGGCACTCCAAAATGAACTTCTCGGGCGAAAAGACCTCCGAACGGCTCAAAATCAACTAAAACAACCATTCGATTTGTGTGAAAAACCCACAATGAATCGCCAAGAATCGAGCTCTAGAAGTCAAAAAAAGTTTAAAATAGTGAAACCCTCGGTTTTGAAAACTTATATTCTGTCCAGGCATTTGTGCATTGTGATCGCGGACCAAACGATGCGATCGCATAGAAGAAAATTGTTACTGGCCAAAAAGGTGTTATGCGATCGCATAGAGACTAATGTGATCGCATAGAAGGAAATTATTTACTGACCAAAAATGTCCTATGAGTTCGCGTGTGAAATGATGCGATCGCATAGAAGGAAAAATGTTTACTGACCAAAAATGTTCTATGCGATCGCGTATGAATTGATGCGATCGCATAGAAGGAAAAATATTTACTCACCAAAAATGTTCTATGCGATCGCGTATGAATTGATGTGATCGAATAGAGTAAAAATTGGGCTGGTCAACATTACACTATGCGATTGCATAGAAGGAAACATCAGATAGCAGATCAGTAGTGAAAAATAAGGGAAATTTGACTCGAAGCCTATCTGAAACACACCCGAGACCCCCGGGACCCCATCTAAACACACAACCCAGTCATATAACCTAACACGGACTAGCTCGAGGTCTCGAATCACATAAAACAACACCAAAACGACGAATCAAACTAAAAATCAAACTTATAAATTTTTAAGTCTTCAAATATCAAAACTCATGTCGAAACCTATCAATTCAACCCGGAATGACGCCAAATTTTGTAGACAAGTCACAAATAACACAACGGACCTACAACCATTCTCGAAATTCCATTCCGAGCTCGATATCAAAATTTCACCTATCTGCCGAAATCGCCGAAATTCTAACTTTTGCCAAATTATCTCAAATTACTCTACGGGCCTCCAAAACTAGTTCAGGACGCGCGCGTAAGTACAAAATCATCATACAAATCTGTTGACATTAACCAAAACTCATTCCGAGGCTGTTTACACAAAAGTCAAACCTCCGGTCAACTTCCATCACTTAAGCTTCAAAATTTGAGATATTTCTCCCAATTCGACTTCGGATTATCCGGTAACTAAATCCAACCACGCACGCAGGTCGATATACACAATGCGAAGCTGTTCAAGACCTTATGCTACCGAACGAAGTTTAATTTCTCAAAACAGCTGGTGGGGCGTTATAATCTATTTCACACAATTATTACACCATGTGTTGATTTGGACTTAGATGATGGTACAAATGTGGACCCCCACTGATGTTCAACCATGTGGCTTTAATGAAATTCCACATGGGCAAACAAGTGGTGTTAATGTTAGGGCAACACACACACCTAACAATGATATAAATAGGGGTGATAACACTAATGGGAAGGGTACAGAGAGGGTTGTTGATATAAAAGGGGATATAGAAGAGGACACAGAAGAGTCTAGTGAAGATGAAGGTGAGTTCTATAACTTTCATTTAGCAATTGATTCTGAGGAAGATGTTGAGAGTGATGAGGGTGATGAGGGAAGTTCTGAGAGTGAGGATGGTGATTATGAGGCTATTTTTGGTTATGATGATATAGATGAGTCATTATATGGTGTTGATGAGGATATTCTTAGAGAGACAAGTGATTTAGAACCTGAAGTTGTTCCTGTTAGACATGCTAAAGTAAATGAAAAGAGTACTAAATTAAGATCAAGTTAACACTGATGAGATACCTAGTGGACATGTAGGTATATACCCTGATTTTGAAGACATGTATAAGGATAGGTGTGATGACCCAAAGGTCATCCCGTATATTTTTAACTAATTCCGTGTTCTTAGGTCGTGAAAACCTCGTTTTATCTCACCTCAATGTGTGTGCGAGCCCGGGCGTGTAGAAGCCGTTATGTGAAAAAACTAACAAAAATAATAATTTTGTGTTGAAATTTGAAGTAAAGTTGACTTTGGTCAACATTTTTGGTAAACGGACCCGGACCCATAATTTGACGGTCCTGGAGGGTCCGTAGGAAAATATGGGACTTGGGCGTATGAACGAAATCGAATTACGAGGTCCCAAGTCCGAGAAATAAATTTTTAAGAGAAATTGTTTTCTGAAAAATATAAAGGATTTTGAAAGAGAAATGTTATGTGAAACCTGTGGAATCGGGACCGTATCTTGGTTCCGGAGCCCGGTATATGTTCGATATGATTTATATGTGTCGTCTGTAGAGTTTGGTAAGAAATGGGACTTATTTGACGTGATTCGGACCTTAAATGCAAAATTTGATGTTTAAAGAAGTTTTGAGAAATTTCATTGATTTTGAGGTTTAATTCGATGTTTATGATGTTATTTTGGTGATTTGATTACAAGAATAAGTCCGTAGGATATTTTTGAGGTTGTGTGCACATCTGGGATTTAAGGTTCTGAGGGCTCGGGTGAGTTTCGGGTAGGTCCCAGGATGTCTTTAGGATTAAAACATAGTTGTTGCAGGTTAGAGAAGTGCAGACCTCTGAATCCACCAGTGAGGTCTGCGGTTGGTTTTGTGCAGACCGCGGAATGCCCTTTGCGGCCGCGCTCCTTTTTCTGCGGTCCGCGGTGGGGGCCTGAGACCGTGGAGGGCCTTTGCGGCCGCGGTCGTTTTTGTACGGTCCGCGGAAGGGCCTTTGCAGACGCACTCCCCTTTTGTGCGGTCCGCGGTGGGGCCTGAGAGAGGTATATTTAAACGGGATTTTCAGTTATTTTTTATTTTCAAAATCTTAAAAACATAATAGGCGATTTTCCAAACACCCTTTCTTCTCCAAAACATTAGTAAGTGATTTCTAGCTCATTTTCTTTACTCCTTAACTTCTTTTTACAAGATTTCATCCTAGAATCTAGGGTTTTCATGGTGGAATTGGGAATTTTGGGTAAACTCTAAGGATATTGAAATTCGGGGATTTAGACCTCAAATTGAGGTCAGATTCCAAAACCATTTATACATCCGGGCTCGGGGGTGAATGGGTAATCGGGTTTTGGTCCGAATTTTGGATTTGGACCGAGCGGTCCCAGGGTCAATTTTTGACTTTTTGGGAAAAACTTTAGAAAACTCATTTCCATGCATTAGAATTGATTCATTTAGCAGTTGTTGATACAATTAAGTAACTTGTGGCTAGATACGATCGAGTTGGTGGTGGAATCAAGAGGTAAAGCGATAGTTGAGGTTTGAATTGTGTTTGTGGCATTAAGGTAAGTGTTTGGCCTAACCTTAGCTTGAGGGAATAGGTGTTGAGTCTTATTTTCTACTTGTTATTTCCATGTTCAATGTATAGGTGAGGTGACGAGTACCTATATGTTGTGGTCAAGCATGCACGTGAGTCAAATATGAGCAATTATATGATTTTCATTGAGGTTTATTATGTTATGGATTTAATATCGATTTGGCAGTCATTCATTTGAGGGAAATTCTTGGTTGTGAACACTGTTGAGTACTTGAACGGTTGAGAGATATTTTGTTAAACTATACACTTGTGTAGGATTGGTTATAGATGTGTCCCTTGCCGGGACGGTGTTATTTCAGTTAATTATTCCTTTGCATTTATGGTTTCTTATTGTTGATTTTCTTGCCAAACTGTTATTTTTTATATTTATGCACGAGGGGACATACCGTACCATGTTTATATTATTAATGCACGAGGGGACATTCTGTGTCATGTTTATGTTTATTTATGCACGAGGGGACATTTCGTGGCGTGTTGTTGTTATTTATGCACGAGGCGACATTCCGTGCCATGTTTATGTTTATTTATGCACGAGGGGACATTCCGTGCCATGTTTATGTTTATTTATGCACAAGGGGACATTCCGTGCCATGTTGATGATATTTATGCACGAGGGGACATTCTGTGCCGTGATTGTGATGTTTTATGCACGAGGGGACATTTAATGTCGTGTTTATGATACTTTAGCACGAGGGGACATGCCGTGCCATTTCTTTTCACTTGTTTATTTCGTGTTGTTAATCCTCGTCGTTATTTTTTATATTTGAACTGTTGCCTCGTTATGTTATTTCAGTATTTGCTACCTCTTCTCCCCAGCATGTATTTCCCCGATTGTTGTACTTAACTGCTTACTTCCTATTGTTATTTCTTGTTATATTTTGTTAAACTGCACAGGTGATACTATTTGTCCTCGTCACTACTTAGCCGGGGTTAGGCTCGGCACTTACTCAGTACATGGAGTCGGTTGTACTGATGTTGCACATGCACTTCTTTATGTTGTGCAGATTTCGGGATTGGACCCAGTGAACACTGATCGAGGAGGCTCCCTTCAGTCCGCCAGGCGACACTGAGGTAGTCTTGCAGGCGTCCGCAGGCCTTGGCATCACCTCCTATCTCTCTTCTTTTCCTGTCTTTATGTATTTTCGAGATAGTAGCACTTTGTTTATTCAGACCTTTATTTGTAGCAATCTTAGATAGTCCGTGAAATTGTGACACCAGATTTTGGGAGTTGTTATTAAAGGATTTTGTAATACTATTTACTTAAGTTGTTAGATTTCATTTCTTCCGCACTTTGATTTCTAATAGTTCTTGTGTATCACTGTTAAATGCTAAGTAATAAACGAACAGGTTAGAATAATTGGTAATGTTTCCTTGTCTGGCGGGTTTAAGGTTAGACGTCATCACGGTCCCGACGGTGGGATTTCGGGTCGTGACAAGTTGGTATCAGAGCTCTAGGTTGCTTAGGTCTCACTATTCACGCACAAACTTGGTAAAGTCTGAGGGATGGGTACGGAGACGTCTGTACTTATCCCCTCATAGCCTGCTAAGTTAGGAATAACTTCACATCTATTCTTCTCTGTCGTGGGATTTGACTTCTAAATGCTGATTGAGTTTCTATTCTATTCTCTCGCAGATGGCGAGAAAGGTCGGGGCCCTTTTACCAAGTCTACCAGATAGAAGATGATAGAGGGCCAACTATCGTTGCCTTGCACAAGACGGTGCCTTTTCACTTCGAGTCCGATCATCAGCCTGATCCTCCAGTTGCAGCTCCTACGAGGGGCTGAGGATGAGGCCGAGGTCGGGGCAGAGCTCAACCCAGAGCAGCAGCCCTAGTGGAGGATCCTCAGGTAGAGTTTGTCAATGAGGCTCCTGATCAGACGGTTCCAGTTGGACCAGCTCAGGTCCCAGAGGGGTTCATTGCCACCCCGGTACTTCAGGACGCTCTGGTCCGCTTAGTGGGCCTTATGGAGAGCATGGCTCAGGCTGGTCTACTTCCTACAGCACCAGCCGTCTCTCAGGCTGGAGGAGGGACCCAGACTCCAGCCACCCGCACACCAGAGCAGTTAGCTACTCAGTTCCAGACTCCAGCACCTCAAACAGCTAGAGTAGCTCAGCCGGGTATCGTGGCACAGTCAGTTGAGGGAGAAGCTATGTCTGCCGATGCTTTGTGGAGATTGGATCGGTTCACCAAGTTGTTTCCTACTACTTTCACTGGTGCACCATCGGAGGATACCCAGGATTTCTTGGACAGTTGCTATGAGGTTCTTCGGAACATGTGGATCATGGAGACCAATGGGGTCGATTTTGCTACATTCCGTCTTTCTGGTTCCGCCAAGACTTGGTAGAGGGATTTTTGCTTGACCAGGCCAGTTGGATCTTCGCCGTTGTCTTGGCTCAGTTCTCCGAGTTGTTCTTGGAGAAGTTTCTACCAGTTACCCAGAGAGAGGATCTTCGGAGGCAATTTGAGCATCTCCACCAGGGCTCTATGATAGTTACACAGTACGAGACCAGGTTTATCACATTGGCCAGACATGCTATTATGATACTCCCCACTGATCGAGAGAGAGCGAGGAGGTTTATTGAGGGACTAGCTCAGCCGATTAGACTTCAGATGGCCAGAGAGACAAGTACTGATATTTTATTTCAGGAGGCGGCCAATGTGGCTAGGCGGATTAAGATGGTCTTATCACAGGGCAGTGGTCAGGGGTCTGACAAGAGACCTCGCTATTTCGGTCGATTCATTGGTGCCTCATCTGGAGGCAGAGATTCCTTTGGCGTCATCCTCTTAGACCATTCCAGATGGCACTTCACGTATCCCGCAGTGCACCATCAGCTCCTATCAGTGCACCGCCGCTTCAGAGCTTCCAGGGTGGTTATTCTGGTTGACAGGGACAATTTTAGGGCCAGCAGTCTCAGCAGCCGAGATCTTGTTTCACTTGTGGTGTTCCAGGGCACATTTCTAGGTTTTGCCCCCGAGCTTCTGGTGGTTCTCAGTATCAGGGTTCCCGTGCTATGATTCCCGCACCAGGTGCACCCCCACCCCCTCAACTAGCTAGGAGTGGAGGTCGAGGTGCCAGAGGTGGAGGCCAGATAGTTAGAGGTGGAGGGAAGGCTATGATAGGTAGAGGTCAGCCCACAGTAGGTTGACCCAGGGATGTTCAGATTAGTGGGGCTCAGCCCCGATGCTATGCCATTCCCGCCAGACCTGAGGCAGAGGCCTCTGATGCAGTCATTATAGGTATGGTTTCAGTTTGCAGCAGAGATGCTTCGGTTTTGTTTGATCCAGGGTCTACATTTTCCTATGTGTCCTCATATTTTGCTCCTTGTCTGATTATGTCCCGTGATTCCCTGAGTACTCATGTATATGTATCTACACCGGTGGGTGATTCTATTGTGGTATATCGAGTCTACCGTTCATGCTTAGTGGTTATTGGTGGTCTTGAGACCCGTGTAAATCTTTTACTTTTTGGATATGGTTGATTTCTTTTGAGGATGTATTGGTTATCTCCCTATCATGTTATTCTGGACTGTCATGCCAATACTGTGACCTTGACCTTACCGGGAGTACCCCTATTGGAGTGGAGAGGGACTCCTAGTCATTTTTCCGGTAGAGTTATTTCATATATGAAGGCTCGGCGCATGGTCGAGAAGGGTTGTTTGGCCTATTTGGCATATGTTCGTGATTCTAGTGCCGAGGTTCCTTTTATGGAGTCTGTGAGGTATTCCCTGCTGACCTGCCGGGTATGCCACCCGACAGGGATATCGACTTTTGCATCGATTTGGCTCCGGGCACTCAGCCCATTTCTACTCCGCCTTATCGTATGGCCCCGCTAGAGCTTAAGGAGTTGAAGGATCAGTTACAGGACTTTCTTGATAAAGGCTTCATTAGGCCTAGTGTTTCTCCTTGGGGTGCCCCAGTGTTGTTTGCTAAGAAGAAGTATGGCACAATGAGAATGTGCATTGATTACCGGTAATTAAACAAGGTTACTATCAAGAATATGTATCCCTTGCCGAGGATTGATGATTTATTCGACCAGCTTCAGGGTGCCACAGTGTTTTCCAAGATTGACTTGAGATCTGGCTACCATCAGTTAAGGATTAGGGCATCTGATGTCCCTAAGACAGCCTTTCGCACTCGGTATGGGCATTATGGGTTCTTGGTGATGTCATTTGGGTTGACAAATGCCCCAGCCGCTTTTATGGATTTGATGAACCGAGTGTTCATTCCCTATTTTCACTCGTTTGTTATTGTTTTCATTGATGATATGTTGATATACTCTCGCAGCCGAGAGGAGCACGAGCATCTCCTTCGATTCGTCCTCCAGACGCTGAAAGAGAGTCAGTTGTATGCCAAATTTTCGAAGTGTGAGTTCTAGTTGAGTTCGGTTGCATTTCTGGGCCATGTTGTGTCGGCAGAGGGTATTCAGGTGGATCCCAAGAAGATTTCAGCAGTCAGAGATTGGCCTAGACCCACCTTAGCTACAAAGATTCAGAGTTTCTTGGGCTTAGCAGGTTATTATCGTCGTTTGTGGAGGGCTTTTCATCTATTGCAGCCCGGATGACAAGATTGACTCAGAAGGGTGCCCAGTTCAGGTGGTCAGACGAGAGTGAGGCGAGCTTTCAGAAGCTCAAGACAACCTTGACCACGACACCGGTGTTAGTTTTGCCCATATGTTCAGGTCCATATACTGTGTATTGTGATGCTTCACGGGTTGGACTTGGCGCAATGTTGATGAAGGATGGCAAGGTTATAGCTTATGCTTCATGTCAGTTGAAGGTTCATGAGAAGAACTATTCAGTTCATGATTTAGAGTTAGCAGCCATTGTCCACACGCTGAAGATTTGGAGGCATTATCTGTACGGTGTGTCTTGTGAGGTGCTGACAGAACATAAGAGTTTGCAGTATCTGTTCAAGTAGAAAGAGTTGAATATGAGGCAGAGAAGATAGTTAGAGTTGGTGAAATACTATGACATTACCATCTTATATCATCCGGGGAAGGCCAATGTGGTGGCCGATGCTTTGAGCTGGAAGTCAGTCAGCATGAGTAGTCTTGCTTATATACTGGTCGGGGAGCGACCGCTTGCTTTAGATGTTCAGGCTTTAGCCAATCGGTTCATGAGATTAGATGTTTCAGAGACTGGCAGTGTTTTGGCTTATACCGTGGCCCATTCTTCATTGTTTGATCGTATTCGAGACTGACAGTATAATGACTGTCATTTATGTGTTCTTAGAGATACGGTCCGGCACGGAGGTGCCAAGAAGGTTACAGTTGATGATGATGGAGTCTTGAGGATGCAGGGCCGTATTTGTGTGCCCGATGTTGATGGCATTCGTGAGTTGATATTGCAGGAGGCTCATAGTTCACAGTATTCCATTCATTCGGGCGCCGCAAAAATGTACCAGGATTTGCGGCAGCATTATTGGTGGCGGAGGATGAAGAAAAATATTGTGGCATATGTAGCTCGGTGCTTGAACTGTCAGCAGGTTAAGTACGAGCACCAGAGACCCGATGGTTTGATGCAGCAGATTGAGCTTCCCGAGTGGAAGTGGGAGTGTGTTACCATGGATTTCGTAGTTGGGCTCCCACGGACTCAGAGGATGTTTGATGCTGTGTGGATCATTGTGGATAGGTTGACCAAGTCAGCACACTTCATTCTTGTATCAGTTTCATACTCTTCGGAGAAGTTGGCAAAGATCTACATCAGGGAGATTGTTCGCCTGCATGGTGTGCCCGTGTCCATTATTTCAGATCGAGGTACTCAGTTTACCTCACATTCCTGGAGAGTATTTCAGCGTAAGTTGGGCATACGGGTTGAGTTCAGCACAACATTTCACCCTCAGACGGACGGACAGTCCGAGCGTACTATTCAGATCTTGAAGGATATGTTGCAGGCATGTGTCATTGACTTTGGAGGTTCATGGGACCAATTTTTGCCTTTAGCGGAGTTTGCCAACAACAAAAACTACCAGTCGAGCATTCAGATAGCTCCTTATGGGGCGTTGTATGGTAGGCGGTGTCGGTCGCCAGTTGGGTGGTTCGAGCCGGGAGAGGCTAGATTGTTGGGTTCAGAGTTAGTCCAGGATGCCTTGGACAAGGTGAAGATCATTCAGGATAGACTTCGTACCGCTCAGTCCAGGAAGAAGAGTTATGCATACCGTAGAGTTCGTGATTTGGAATTCATGGTTGGTGACCGGGTATTGCTTCGGGTGTCTCCCATGAAGGGCGTGATGAGGTTCGGGAAGAAGGGAAAGTTGAGACCTAGGTACATTGGTCCATTTGATATTCTTGATAAGGTAGGAGAGGTGGCCTACAGACTTGCTTTACCACCGAGTTTGCCGGTCGTGCATCCGGTGTTTCATGTATCTATGCTTCGGAAATATATTGCCGATCCATCTCATGTGCTAGATTTCAGCAATGTCCAATTGGACAAGGATTTGACTTATGAGGAGAAGCCGGTAGTCGTATTAGCCTGGCAGGTTCGTCAGTTGAGATCGAAGAGTTATCCTTCGGTTCGTGTCCAGTGGAAAGGTCAGCATGTTGAGGCAGCTACTTGGGAGTCCGAGTCCGATATGCGGAGCCGATATCCCCACCTTTTCCCCGATTCAGGTACCTTTCTATGTCCGTTCGAGAACGAACGTTTGTTTTAGATGTGGAGATTGTGATGACCCAAAAGGTCATCCCGTGTATTTTTAGCTAATTCCGTGTTTTGAGGTCGTGAAAACCTCCTTTTATCTCACCTCGATGTGCGTGCGCAGCCCAGGCGTGTAGCCGGGAAGCCGTTATGTGAAAAAAACTGACAAAAACGATAATTGTGTGTTGAAATTTGAAGTAAAGTTGACTTTGGTCAATATTTTTGGTAAACGGACCCGGACCAATGATTTGACAGTCCCGCAGGGTCCGTAGGAAAATATGGGACTTGGGCGTAGGCCCGGAATCGAATTCCGAGGTCCCAAGTCCGAGAAATGAATTTTTGAAAGAAATTATTTTCTGAAAAATATAAAGGATTTTGAAAGAGAAATGTTATGTGAAACCTGTGGAATCGGGCCCGTATCTTGGTTCCGGAGCCCGGTACAGGTTCGATATGATTTATATGTGTTATCTGTAGAGTTTGGTAAGAAATGGGACTTATTTGACGTGATTCGGACCTTAAATGCAAAATTTGATGTTTAAAGAAGTTTTGAGAAATTTCATTGATTTTGGGGTTTAATTCGATGTTTATGATGTTATTTTGGTGATTTGATTACACGAATAAGTCTGTAGGATGTTTTCGGGGTTGTGTGCACATTTGGGTTTGAAGTTCCGAGGGCTCGGGTGAGTTTCGGGTAGGTCCCGGGATGTCTTTAGGTTTAAAACATAGTTGTTGTAGGTCAGAGAAGTGCGGACCTCTAAATCCACCAGCGAGGTCCGCTGTTGGTTTTGTGCTGACCGCGGAGGGCCCTTTGCGGCCCCGATCCTTTTTCTGCGGTCCGCGGGCGGGGCCTGAGACCGCGGAGGGCCTTTGCGGCCGCGGTCGTTTTTGTGCGGTTCGCGGAAGGGCCTTTGCGGCTGCACTCCCCTTTTGTGCGGTCCACGGTGGGGATCTGAAACGGTATATTTAAACGGGATTTTCAGTTATTTTTCATTTTTTGAAACCCTAAAAACATAAGAGACGATTTTCCAAACACCCTTTCTTCTCCAAAACATTAGTAAGTGATTCTAGCTCATTTTCTTTACTCCTTAACTTCTTTTTACAAGATTTCATCCTAGAATCTAGGGTTTTCATGGTGGAATTGGGAATTTTGGGCAAAACCTAAGGATATTGAAATTTGGGAATTTAGACCTCAAATTGAGGTCGGATTCCAAAACCATTTATATATCCGAGCTCGGGGGTGAATGGGTAAAAGGATTTTGGTCCGAATTTTGGGTTTGGACCGAGCGGGCACGGGGTCGATTTTTGACTTTTTGGGGAAAATTTTAGAAAACTCATTTCCATGCATTAGAATTGATTAATTTAGCATTTATTGATACAATTAAGTAACTTGTGGCTAAATACGAGCGAGTTGGTGGTGGAATCAAGACGTAAAGCGGTAGTTGAGGGTTGAATTGTGTTCGTGGCATTGAAGTAAGTGTTTGGCCTAACCTTAGCTTGAGGGAATAGGTGTTGAGTCTTATTTTCTACTTGTTATTTCCATGTCCAATGTATAGGTGAGGTGACGAGTACCTATATGTTGTGGTCAAGCATGCCCGTGAGTCAAATATGAGCAATTATATGATTTTCATTGAGGTTTATTGTGTTATGGATATATCGATTTGGTAGTCATTCGTTTGAGGGAAATTCTTGGTTGTGAACACTGTTGAGTACTTGAGCGGTTGAGAGATATTTTGTTAAACTATACACTTATGTAGGATTGGTTATAGATGTGTCCCTTGCCGGGACAGTGTTATTTCAGTTGATTATTCCTTTGCATTTATGATTTCTTATTGTTGATTTTCTTGCCAAACTGTTGTTTTTGATATTTATGCATGAGGGGACATTTCGTGCCATGTTTATGATATTTACGTACGAGGGGACATTCTGTACCATGTTTATATTATTTATGCACGAGGGGACATTCTGTGCCGTGTTTATGTTTATTCATGCATGAGGGGACATTCTGTGCCGTGTGATTGATATTTATGCACGAGGGGACATTCCGTGCCGTGTTGTTGATATTTATGCACGAGGGGACATTCTGTGCCGTGTTTATGTTTATTCATGCATGAGGGGACATTCTGTGCCGTGTGATTGATATTTATGCACGAGGGGACATTCCGTGCCGTGTTGTTGATATTTATGCACGAGGGGACATTCTGTGCCGTGTTTATGTTTATTCATGCATGAGGGGACATTCTGTGCCGTGTGATTGATATTTATGCACGAGGGGACATTCCGTGCCGTGTTGTTGATATTTATGCACGAGGGGACATTCTGTGCCATGTTTATGTTTATTTATGCACGAGGGGACATTCCGTGTCATGTATATGTTTATTTATGCACGAGAGGACATTCCGTGCCGTGTTGATAATATTTATGCACGAGGGAACATTCCGTGCCGTGATTGTGATGTTTTATGCACGAGGGGACATCCCGTGCCGTGTTTATGATACTTTAGCATGAGGGGACATGTCGTGCCGTTTCTTTCACTTGTTTATTTCGTGTTGTTAATCCTCTTCGTTATTTTTTATATTTGAGTTGTTGCCTCGTTCTGTTATTTCAGTATTTGCTACCCCTTCTCCCCAGCATGTATTTCCCCCAATTGTTGTACTTAACTGCTTACTTCCTGTTGTTATTTCCTGTTATATTTTGTTAAACTGCACAGGTTATATTATTTGTCGTGTCCTAGCCTCGTCACTACTTCGCCGGGGTTAGGCTCGGCACTTACTCAGTACATGGGGTCGGTTGTACTGATGCTACACCTGCACTTCTTTATGTTGTGCAGATTTCGGTACCGGACCCAGTGGACACTGATCGAGGAGGCTCCCTTCAGTCCACCAAGCGACACTGAGGTAGTCCTGCAGGCGTCCGCAGACCTTGGCGTCACCTCCTATCTCTCTTCTTTTCCTGTCTTTATGTATATCCGAGACAGTAGCACTTCGTTTATTCATACCTTTATTTGTGGCAATCTTAGACAGTCTGTGAAATTGTGACACTCGATTTTGGGAGTTGTTATTAAAGAATTTTGTAATATTATTTACTTAAGTTGTTAGATTTCATTTCTTCCACACTTTGATTTCTAATAGTTCTTGTGTATCATTGTTAAATGCTAAGTAATAAAGGAACAAGTTAGAATAAATGGTAACATTGGCTTGTCTAGCGGGTTTAACGTTAGACGCCATCACGATCCCGACGGTGGGATTTCGGGTCGTGACAATAGGGTTTCCAAATTATGCTGGGAAGTTGAGAGGGGATGGGCAATACATAAAAAGTTCACATCCAGGTAGTGAGGATACAAATGATGAAATAGTTGAAGAAGATGGGGTACATAACTCTCAACCAAGAAGATACAACAGTAGGGTATACTTTGATCCTACTAGCAAAAATTTTTGTTTCCAGTTGGAAATGGTTTTTGAAAGTGTTAAACAGTCCAGAACTGCTTCGCAAAATTATGTTGTACAAAGGAGAGTTCAAATTAAGGAGGCCTAGTGAGCAACATAGAGTTAGGCAATATGTGTAAACTCAACAAAATGCAGATGACATATTTTGGGAAGCTTGGAGGGACTCACAAGGAGTTTCATTGTCAGCAGCTACTATCTTGTTCATAAGTGTTTTAGAGAAACTAGAAACAAGATGGCTGTTACATTATGGGTCCGCTAAATATTTCTAGGACAATATTATCAACCAACCTGATATAAAGTTTAGGAAGTTGCAGGATTTGATTAGGATAAAGTATGGTGTGTATGTGGAATAATCCATATGTTTCAGGGCTAAACATCAAGTCATAGGTAAGTATCTGGGTAATTACAAGGTGGAGTATGCTAGAATATATGATTATGCTGACATGCTGAGGTCTACAAATCCTGGCAGCATTGTTGTGTTGAAGACTTCAAAGGAGGTAATACCTGGTAAAGAGGTGTTTGTGGGGATCAACATTTGTCTACATGCTTGCAAAGTAGGTTGGTTGGAAGGATGTAATAATGTTATAGGCTTTGATGGAGCATTTCTGAAGGAGGTGTGTAAAAGTGAGCTACTATCATATATTGGTAAAGATAGTAACAACCAAATGTACTATGTTACTTGGGCAGAGGTTGAAAAAGAGACAAAGAACACATGGTCATGGATTTTTAGGTGCCTTATGCATGATTTGCAGCTCACAGAATCCCAAGGTGAAGGGATAACCACCATTCCTGATATGCAAAAGGTATATATTTCTTTTTATTCTTCATGTAATTACTTTATATATGTTTATGATATTCTAACTCTTTTTCTTGTTGCTTAAGGGACTTGCTCAATCTGTGGCTGAGTTGATGTCAATGCTGAGCACAGAATGTGTGCAAGACACATATGGAGCAACTGAAAACAAAAGTGAAAGGTGAGGAAAGAAGGAAGAAGTTCTAGGCTTGTGCAAGAGCTTCATTTGAAGCATATCTCAAGGCTAAGATAGATGAGTTGGTAGAATTGGGTGACAGTAAGATAATTGAGGATTTAGTGAGATACCCCAGACAATGTTGGTATAGAGAATTCTTTAAAGATTGGAGTAGTGATTATGTAGAGGACAACATGTGTGAGACTTTCAACAGTTAGATCATGTCTTCTAGGCACAAGTCTATCATAACCATGTTAGAAGATATTAGAGTGAAGGTGATCGAGAGGATGACTACCATGAGAGAATTTGCAACAAGGTGGATTTCTGATGTATCTTCTATGGCAATGCAAAACATAGAGGAACAATCTCAATATGAAGTTAAGCATGGATTTAAATGGAATTGGTGACACTGGGTATGAGATACAACATAGGGTATACAAACATATTGTTGACTTTGTCAATAATACATGCACATGCATATCATGGCAGCTCAAAGGAATTCCATGCTCCCATGCAATATGTGCAATATTTTTTAGGAGATTTGAGCATGTTGACTATGTTGTTTGCTGGTATATGAAAGAAACATACTTAAAGGCTTACATACATCTAGTAACCAACATGTAGATATGGCCAACAACTCAGAATCCCACTATTGAGCCTCCTATAACTACTAAGATTCCTGGCAGACTTAAGATAAATAGAAGAAAGGCTCAAGATGAACATAAAAAAGAAGTTTGGTAAGAGATCAAGGAAAGAGACTCCAATGGCATGCTCTCATTGTAAGACAATAGGCCATAACAAGAAGGGTTGTCCTATCCTGGTAAATAATCACATAATACATTCATTTATTTTCTGTTTGTGACTTGTATAGCTCATTTTTTTTTTGGAAATTTCAAAAGGACAAGGATATGGAATTACTGGTACCAGAAATGCGTATGCTACTCAAGGAATGACTCAACCATCAACTTCTGCAAGTGGTTATGGAACTGTTGGTACCAGAAATACTCAGGTTGCTCAAAGAACAACTCAACTATCAGCTACTGCAAGTGGATCTAGAATTACTAGTACCAGAAATACTCAACCATCTCAGGATGCAATTGGATCTGGAACTGCTGCTACCAGAAATACTCAACCATCATATGTTGCAAGTGCATCTGTAAGTATTCATTTTTTAAAGTTGTATGAGGACCTTCATTTTTACATTATTAGATAGTACTTTATCCTATATCAGGATACTGGAAGTATGAGATCAAGAACTTCTAAGGATATTCTATCTAGTGTTAGAGTAAGGCTAAGAGCTATTGGACTTCAAGGAAGACCAAGAACTGCTGAATTTGGCATATTGTTTAGTGATTCAGGGAAAATGATAGAAAGGGTAAGTGATTTGATTGGGAGTTTTATTTATATATTTGTTGTTCGGGTGCTAATTTGACTTTCTATGCAGTGTGGATCAAGAGATAGGGTACTTTCTGCTCCTACAAAAATAGTGGATGCTGGACTGATCAATATTGATCTTAGATACAGTGCACCTGGACTAAGGTGACAAGGAAGAAATGCTATAACACAAAGGCAACTTCAACAACAGTTGAGGAGAAGACAAACTCAAGCAAGCCTTAGCCAATTTCAAGTCCATTCCTCATCTCAACCAAGCCATTCTCCATGTCCCAACTTGAGTCAATCTCATCAAAACATCAATCACTCTCAACCATAATGATCTGTTGAATGTTTGTTTTTGTGATAGTTTAAACCTGTTAGTTGATGACTTAATTTGTAGGTTAACTATGAATGTTTAAGTATGGCTTTTATTTTGCACAATGTTTCAACCTTTTCTGCTACTAGACAACTTTTAGTAGCTAATTTTGTCAACCAAGAAGGCTGATCGAACTTGATTGTTTATATATGTCTTCTTGCTTATGTCAAACATTGCTTTTTCATTCCACAAAAAATTGTCATACATTTTTTCATTTTCATTGTACATAGGGTTATGGAGAAAATTATAATGGTTAGTGCTAACTAGACTAAGAAGGAAATTACAATGATTAGTGTTAATACAACAACTGAAGATCTTCACCCTCTTCCTACGTTGTGGTTGATCTCTCCCTCTCTCTAATTCTTGATATTGACCCTGAAATCACTTGTTTGTAGTGATTTGGAAGAGGTGGGTCAAACCACCTAAAATAATTACAGAAATTGTTTCGACCATAATTTGAGCACTCATAAAACCTTCTTACTGGGTTTGTTGGCTTCCAAGTGATGCAAAACTTAGCTCTAATTCCATAATGATAAAATATAAGACTTTGCATCATTTTCACAGTCTGAAAAAAGAAAATAAAATCAAATGGAGCTTCAACTTTTAGAATAATGGAGGAATTGAGCTTAGATTATATATAATGGAGGAATAATGTATTTTACAAGGAATGAATAAGAACCCACTTAAATACAACCTATTTTGGACCGTTGAGCATTGGGAAGAGGGTTTTCATGCTCCTGTACGCGTGTTCCTCATACAGTAGGATGATTAGGACCAACTGACGCCACATGGGCATGGTCAATGATCAAATATATTTATTAGTTAAGGGAATAATGAGTTCGAGTGTTCAAATGGGAGAGTTTAAAGTTCATGTATCGGCTTTCAAATGCCCTACAAGTTCAAGTGGCCAGGAAGTCATTCCCCCTTTAGAGAATTTAACATACTTGAGAGAATATGTAGGCTACAAATACTTTAAAATTATTAAAAGAGAAACATGTCCATTTCTTTTAATTTATTTCTTTAAACATCTATTATTCTATGTACGGAATTTATTGGCCTGCCTAAAATGTAAACACATCGTAGAAAGTTATGGGGATCTTAGTACTGAACGTTAATGGAGGACTCCATTTTTAAAGCTCGAACTAAAACCTATGGCTAAGAAATAAAGAATATTTATCATAGCTAGTGACTCGTACACAATTTTTATTTGATCTATCACATAGATTTCTGATTAACAATAAAGGAATCTCATTCTTCTCAGGACACCTTGTTGTGGTTGTTTAATGTGCTATGATTCTTCGTATTTTCAATATATTTCAAATTTTGCTTTCATCTTTAGACAAAAAATACATAATTTTACTCATTTTTCTTCATTTAAGGGGTCGTTTGGCCATACAAAATTTATTTACTTTTTCTGGAAATCAGCGTTTGGCCATGAAATTTTCAATTTTCAATTGAAGATGAATTTTAAAATTTTTCGAAAATTTTAAAAACTCTAAAAGGCTATTTTTCAAAATTTCATGTCCAAACGCTCACAAAAATTTAAAAACAACTCAAAATTGTATTCATTCATGTCTAAACACAACTCTAAATTTTAAATAACATTTTAGATTAAAAAGAAAATCACTTTTTTCGCCCACTTAGTTTCCATTCTAAAAGTGTAGAAGAGACAATTTAATGTGGATTGCTCAAAAAAAAAAAAAAAATCACAAATGGTGGAGTCTAATGATTAGAAAGTACTAGATTACACTATGAACAATACCTTCTTGTTCTTTTACACCTTTCTTCTTTACTTTGATTCTTTTTTCCATCAATTGCGGACATGCAGTTGCAAACGTGTCACATTATTTTTGTTTTTCTTTTTAATTTAAGTTATAAGCACGACAAGATAAATATTTTATACATTATTAGTGAACTTTTACTTGTAATAGCAGTGCGATAGATAACAGCTTTGTTACGTTAGCGATTTTTTACGGTCAATGCAGAGAACTTAAACTCTATTTTTCCTGGTGCTAATATTCAATTCTACATTTTTTTTGGTTTTCTCCGATATTCGATATTCATGTTGAGACTCGATCAAATTTGGATTCACACCGAACAAAGGGGATAAAACGTTCCTAACAAAAACAACGTAATGCCAAAAGTTTGAACTTGGGACCTCTAGTTGACGAGGAAGGAAGTTACCACTTCATAGGTGGCTTTAGTTGGGAAATTTTGTTCAAGTTTCCATTTTGAATTTGGACATTTCTTATCTTTTGTGCACTTATGGGACAAATATGAACTCTCTGAGGGACAAATGTACACTTGGCTCTTTTCTTTACCACAACAGATTTTATGAATCTTTTTTCTTTCGTCCTTTTACAGTCAAGTCTATGTATAACAACTTCGTTTGTTCTAAATATTTTTAACTGTTATAGAGAATATATATTATAACGTAATATGAAAATTGTTCCGAAAAAAATTTAACTTTTATAATAAAATATTATTATATAAGAACGTTATTATAGAGAGGTATGATTGTATTATAATTATTATAATCATCAAAGGAAGTTAAGAAAAAAAAGCTTAGGTTGACATAAATTGTTGACACGTGTTGAGAGTATTAGCCTGTAATTTTCCACTTTCCTTCTTGTCACCGAATGATGTTGATCGATATATAAATTCATTACTTGATTCCTCCGTGATATCACCAATTTACCTTTTTATCTATATATATATATATAGGCCACTTAATTCGAATTCGTGTCGCATGAGGGTCATTAAAAAAAATTATAAGGATATCTTTTCATATTTAAATTTGGACACAAAATATTTGAATATCACCAGGTTCTTTCTAAATGTGATGAAGATTTATCCTTTTCGATATTAAAATACTCGACTTTTAGGTATAAACGTTATTAGAAATGTCATTTTTCACTTTTAAAGTATTATAAATTCGATCGGATTAGATATGTAAGTAGGAATTTGCATTTTACGATGATGGATTATAGCTTGAAGAAGATAGTGGCGTATCTTGATTTGTTAATCAGATATACGAGATACGATTATTAATTAATTATGTGTATAGATAAGTGAGACGCAATAGATCAATGGCCTCTCTCTTTTGAAATAGAGGTCAATCCCTCTTTCACTAAATAAAAACCCTTAATTAAGCCGGCTCGAGTATAAGGTTCATGATTACTTATCTGACTGTCTCCGTGAATCTCGTATGTTGTTGGTGTATTACGTCAGCAGTATCTTTTGTCAAAACCCTACATCCGTAACGAAATTGTCCTTTATACTTTGTTAGAAATGATCGAACACTTAAAATAGGTGGAAAACTAGTTATGAATATAGACTAGTAAAGGGCAGCTTGGTGCACTATGTTTCGGTATGCGCGGGGTCCGGAAAAGGGCCGGACCACAAGAGTCTATTGT
This sequence comes from Nicotiana undulata, assembly GCA_005239495.1. Classification (NCBI taxonomy): domain Eukaryota; kingdom Viridiplantae; phylum Streptophyta; class Magnoliopsida; order Solanales; family Solanaceae; genus Nicotiana; species Nicotiana undulata. The sequence continues at coordinate 54,952 of ML259878.1, read as the reverse complement.
ACGCAAACTTACCCTGCATTTCTGCAAGAAGCGGAATATAGACTAGTCTGTTCAGATATTTACAGGCTTGCCAACAATGTTCTTAACAATATATGGTTCATGGTTGGTTTGAGTCAGGTTTTTCCTAAAAATAAACTAAACCAAGTAAGTCAATTTTTCAAATATTGAAACCAAATCGGAGCAATTAAGTCGGTTTTTAATCGATTTGATGTTTGTCAGTTTTTCGGTTATTTATCGTTTTTTCTTTAAATATGAGACATACACTACCAAATGCAGATTCCGGCAACTACATTTTCAACGTAATGCTATCAAACTAATTGCTCTTTGAGAAATCTATCATTTACCAAGATATATTGATGATAATTGACTCAAATTGTGATCAATAATTTAAGTACTCAATTAAAAATCGATTATTTTAACGTAAAATAAATTCTTGTACTTAGCAAAAGAAAACTACCAATCAAACTAGAAGGCAAAGATTAGATTGTTATAGTAGCAAAGAATTAGATTAAAAATACACATGACTAATACGTACCATAAAATTTNTATATATATATATATATATATATATAGGTGTAATAACAAATTTATATAACTATTTTTATAGTCGGTTTGGTTCGTTTTTTCCGATTATCGTTTGATTAAAACCAAAATCCAATCAAATTTGATCGGTTTTAAAATTTAAAACCAAAACCGAACCAAACCTGAAAAGTATCGATTTTTTTGGTTTTTATGAACACCCTTAGTTCCTGGAAACTTTTCGTCCTCAGAGGCGGAATTAGAATTTCAAACTTATGGATACGGAATTTTGATAGTATTAAGGTTACGGCACTCTATCTCCGCCCTTGCTGATACCAAAGTTAACTCGTTTTTAACTTTCTTAGGAGCTCTAGTTTGAACAGATGACCAACTTTAACTTTTTTCGGTTTTGTCTTCTTTAAAGAGAGAAGACATAAATAAATTTAATACAATCAGATCATTTGTGTACTAAAAAGTTACAACAAATGGACCATCCTGTCCATTTTTATTTTTTTTCCTTCTTTTTTCATTCACTCTTGCAACTACTGTAGTCGTTGTTTAGCAGAAACAAAGTTTTGACTGGGAGCAAGACTAAAAAAAAAAGTTTTATTTTTAAATTAACACATCCATAAAATTGCAGTACATCTTGCACGTAAAAGTTAAAATACTGTGTCCATGACCAAGAGTTTAAACAAATACAATAACAACAACAATTACGCCTCAATTCCAAACAAAATACGTCTACTATATGAATTTTCGCAGAGAATGCAATAGCTTCCCCAACACTTATTGTTTCTTGCCAGAATGAGGCAAAAAGATAACCAATTACATCGCCCATCCGATAGTGTTCTTCCAAGATGCTTTATGCAGTCAAAGCTCAGAGAAGACACTCTAAGATGATGTAGAACTAGAAAATAAGTTGTGAATATTATACAAAAAAAATGAAATCAAATTTGTCTTGCATCAACGATAAGCACATAAATAGTGATACAAATATGACTTCAGCATGCCACAAGTATTTCGCTTCACTCAAATCGACAAACCTGAGTTTCCAAGAGCATCTTATTCTCCTTCACTCAAAACTGGAACGATGAGTGGTTTCAACTGTGCAAGGTACACGATTGCCCACCTATCCACAAAAAAACACAGAAACAGTGGATTTTCTTCTCAGGATCAACTGATAAATCCAATTTAACAACGAAAATGGCAAATAGAAATTTACTTGTACATGAACTTGCAACAACTACTACTGTACTAACTATTATTACATCTCAATCCGGGAATATTGGGGTCAGTTTTATTATTCCAACATCATGCTAATTTAAGTAACAACCCAGTATTATTGATGGCAAATCAAAATAGGAACTATAAATAAGTTCCTTGTGAAATGAAAATTTAGGTGCAAGCCTGCAAAGCTAAGGAAGCTTATCAAAGAAAAAAAGCAAAAGTAGCACTCTCTGCTCCCTGCAGACAGCAGAACTAGCAAACATATCCTCAAAGTGATGACTCACTCTTATAATTCAATCACACCAACAGAATAGTTTTTGGGCTAATGCAGGAAAATGGTCCAAAAAAGCATAAAACTTTTTTAATAATATAGGACTGAGAATACAGAGTAGTATCCGACCATTGACAATCGATGGAGCACACAATTACTTGTTTCCATGCATTAAGAGGATAACATGGCAAACAATCATTGCATTCGCCAAATGAAGGAGAATGACTATTTCTTTTAAGGAATAAGCTTAGTAAAAGTTAGGGGTTCATTTGGAGAGACCATAAGGAATATCAAAGCGAATACTAAATAGCGCATTTACAAGGAGGATTCTGTAGATTTAACCAAAATACTATTAGAGTATTAGTGAAAGCATAACTTCTCTAACTTCCAACAAAGAGTAAATCAATAATGAATGCTAGTCTCTCCAAGATACGCCACTGCATCAGCTTCCCAACCAGATCATTATCACCCACTATCCCCTCACAAAACAGGAGGAGAGGAGGGAGGGAGGGAGGGACAGAGAGAAGAGAGGGGGGGGGGGGGGATAGAGTAGTCTCGAGCATCAAAACACCATAAAGAAATATTGAACTTGATTCGTGTGCATAGAGAGGCAAAGCAGAACGGAGAAAATGTAGTGGACAGCTCCATGATTCTTGAGAAGAAAATTACAACAATAATGAACCCACTAGAGACAACATTGAAAATCATTACCAACACATTCATCTATCAATTAAGAAAGGGAAATAATGACGTTGCAGGGAGGAGGGAGATCTTCAACCACATAATCACGAAAGTTCACATATAAAGAAATTCCATCACATTTCTTACATTCCAGAATGAGGAACTTCAAAAGTATGGAATACATATAGCAATCTACAATACATCTTATCGATTTCAAGAAGAAGTGATTTATGTTTCATCTATGAGAAACAATTAATTTAGGACGAAATAGCTACGGGATTTACGAAGGTAGGCTATAATTCACAAGACCATGATTGTTTGATAATACAAATGCAGATTTTAGTCAAATCAACTAGACAATTCAAACTTTAGCTTTTATTACGAACACCCTGATCAGGAAAAACTTAAGCCTCTGAAAATTTTCAAAGAAAGGAATATCTGCAATATCTTTAAATTTTAGTGGATTCATATATTTAGCACCCAATTGCATACATACATATATATATATATATACAAGCACATCCTAGGAAGTCAATCATCATCTAAATCCTCTCACAAAGTTTATGGGACAACAATCATGCTAAGTTGCTCCGACATGGCAATTTAGGTGCCGCACCAGTGTCGACACGACACTAGTATGGGTGTGGGTATGGGATCCGTACCGGATATGGTCAAACAATTTTGGGTACTTTGACCACGATGGACGAAAAAATTCGAGACGAGATACAATTTGGTTCGCATACCTTATCTAGGAAATCAATCATTTATTTATCAACAACTTGAGAACAAAAAAGAAATACACATTTTACAAGTTATACGTAAATATTTCCACAAAATTTCTCATAATTTAGAGATATTTTTTTGAATTATTTTTAGCCAGATCCCCGTAGACGTAGCCGTATCCGTATCCCCGAAACTTAGAATTTATATCTTGAAGTATCCGACCTCTAGATCCGCACCCGTGTCGGACACCCGCACCCATGTCTAAGCAACTTAGCAATCATGTAACTTTGAAGTTCTGATTATTGATTACTTGGCTCTATCACGGAGCCAGCCAATTCTTCAAATGGACTAGCTTCATTCAATATTCCACAGTGGACAACTTCCACTGACAAGCGACAACCCATTTCATATTTTATGCAGAAGTGCAGATTCAACAGCACAAGCAATACATTCAACAAGTCGAGCAAAATATGGATTCCTCGGTAAAAAGGTATTCTTATAGGTTATACCCATAAGTAATTGCTCTATTTTTTATCTTTTATTTTTATTTTTGATTGGTAAGTAATTTCTCTATTTACACAACCTCGTTAACATCAAAAGATTAAATACAAGAATTGACGAAGCAAATTCAGGAAAACATCTTACTAACACCTGCCTTCAAGTCAAACAAATGAACTCATGCTGCGTGTTTTGAAAGAAATAGTTTCTTTTAGAAGTACTTTTGAGAGATAAAGTATCTACATTACGTCTGGTTCTGCTTTACTTTGTACACCTTTGTTTATGCGAGTGTGTGTGTATGTGTGTGTGAGAGAGAGAAGCAAACTCACATCATCCAGCAGCATACTGTAGCAGTGATGATCAATGTCAAGTGTAACCTGCATCACAAAATTCAGTTAGCTACTAGAAACAGAGATCAAAAGATGCTTGAATAAAATTCAATACATCATCTATTGAAGCCTGGAGAGCTCAATAGAGTAATTAAGATTAACTGAAGAAAAATAAACAGCGGCCCGACAAAAATCACAATTTGCATTTTCAAGTTCAATTGCATGTGCTTCTTTTGTTATCTGAAATGCAATCATGAAATACAATACGGGTCGATTTAAATTAATTTCTAAAAGAACTATCAAAGTCTTCATGATACAGATTAGTGATAAAATTAGATAATCACTATCTGGCATCTGACATAGTCAATGACCTGGATATGGATCAATGACTACAAAACAAAGAAGCCCTGGACTAAGGACATACAGTTAGTATAAGGATATAGAGGAAAGAGAAAACAGATAATGAGAATAGCTGATTGTACTTGAAGCATAACACAAAGCACGAAACTGGACACTAATTCCTCGAACAATCCATTTGGATCAGAGGCGTATCCAAGGAGAGGGTTATGGGTTCACGTGAACCCATACACCTCTTCCTAAATCATGTATCACAGTGTTACATATCCTTAAAATTACTTAAATATATGTGTGTAAACCCATGCTCAAAGACTATTATGGTGCAATTATTGTTGGGTGCACCACTACAATTGAAATTGGCAGTTTAGATCCCACTCTAAACGGTATTGTTTTCGACACGGAGTATAGATAAATACGTAACAATTACTAAAATTTCAAAAAGAATATAATTTTTGAACCAATAATTTTAAAAGTATAGTAGGTCATGATAAGTGACTAAAGTTACTCTAGTCAAATATAAATTCTACATCCAACTCTTCACAATAGTGCACGCACTCTCTTGAAAACCTGGATCCGCCTCTTATTTGGATTAGCTAATTAATAGCCGATAAATATCAAGTGCTGACAAACATTTGTAAGCGCTGAAATTGATAATAAATAATTGGTGCGTTTGGTAAAAAGGTGCCAATAAAATAGTAAAAAGCTTTGTCAAATCAAAAGTGCTTATAAGCTAAATCCGTAAGTTGTAACATGACCAACTTATAGCTTTTGGCTGATTTTGGATTATAAGCACTTTTAGCGTTTGCCAAACGCATAGACAAGCTAAAAGTTTTTATAACCAGCTTATAAACTTACGCAAACACCCTGTAAGATACCACCATCAAAGGATTGCAAATTTGCTATGTATATGCATAGTGCAGAGTTTTTTATGCCGAATTTATATTTTCTCACACAACAAACCAAACAAACCTTAAAGGAATTACAACATGCAAAGAAGTTGAAACCAATGCTCCTTCCACTTCAATTTATGAATACCTATTTGACTGGGTACGGAGTTTTAAAAAAATGAAACACTTTTGAAACTTATGGTCTGAAACAATCCATAAATGTTTGTGTGGCTATAGATCATCTAATTAATGGTACAATGAGAAGTTTAAAGTTACATTGAAAGAGATCATTCTTTCTTAAATTCCATGTCCCGTCAAATAAGTTCACATAAATTGAAACAACAGGAGTACTAATATTAGTAATGCAAAGCTGCATCAATGATTCAGAGTTTATACAGAAACTCAAGCATTTTGGTATTAATAAGTCAGAGTTATATGCAATTTTTTCTTTTTTTATACAACAAACCAAACAAGCCCTAAGGGAATAATGATAAGCAAAATTTGAAGGAAACATAAACATATGGAACAAATTGACCGTACAGATTAGTAGAAGGTCCTCTATTGCAGCAAATTCTGGCACATAAAGATGCAATAACTCCAATCGCAACAAAAATAAGAGTTGTCACCAAAAAACCCATTTTCGTCCGATCTCACACTGAAAACACAAGTCTGTATTCTGCAAAGATAATTTCAAGTCAAAATTGGTCGTTCGATGGAAAAAGTTATAAAAAAAAAATTAAAAAAACTTGCGGAGCTGAAATTATTTTTAATACCTGTAGATATTGCGATTTGAGATTGAATTATACAAAAGTGGGGATATTTTGTGTTGAATTTCTGTTAATAACAGTTGCTTGATCTAACGATAGATCGATTTGACGCCAACTAGAGTTGAATTGTGGGCCGGGCCAGAGTTGTGTTTGGGCCAGTTGTATGAGCACTTCGGCTTCCTTTGCATTTTCAAAGAGATAGAAATTGGCACCAAGTAGCCACCTAAAGGGCTAGTATTTAGGAATTAGTCGGTGCGTCCTAAATTTCAGTTTTTTAAATTAATTTTTCAGGATAAAAATATCCTGAATTCTGGTGAAGTTGAAAATTTTACGTTAACATTTTAGGATAAACTAAGTACTGTCTAATTTTTAAATAACATCCTTAGAAATGACTATCTGTGCATTTGCTAGCCTTTGATGGACCGGTGGGACCTAATAGAATTAGGGTACTTTACAAAAATAGTCAATCTGATTCATTGTTTACCTAGCCGGTATACATAATATGTACAATTAGGGTTATTTAGTTACGGAAATAAGGATATTAATTTCGTGATAGAATATGAGATTGTATTTCTCCTATATATATATATATATATATATAATTAATTCTCTTAGGTTTATTAAATCATGGGGCAAGTGCATAAATAGCCATTCTCAGGAAAGCTATTTAGAGATTAGCTAGTACTTATTTTGTCCTGAAAATTTAAACTAAAAATCTCAACTCAGGACTTTTTTGTCTTGAAAATTAAACTAAAAAACTAAAATTCAGGACGCACTGACTAATTCCTAAATAACAGTCTTTTAGAGTGGCTACCTAATATCATTTCTACGTTAAATCTTCATGTGAAAATAGCACGGGCTAGCCAATTTTCGGACCGGTAATTAAAAAATAGCTAGCATTTGCAAAGTATTAAAAAGTAGCTACTATTTTGCTGCAACACAGAATGTTCCAGCATAATATAATGGAGATTGGCGCACCTGTGTATAAACTTCCAACATATTATGTTGGAATATTTTCCGGATTTGGAACAGTGTTTTTGTTCAAATTTATCTTTACAAGAAAAATGGCCAAATTTCAATTACTTTTGAAAGTGTGACTATTTTTCAATTACCACTTATAAATTCGGTTATTTTTTAATTTCACCCAATCTTCGTATAATGACAAACAATTAAAGCCCAACAATTCCATGTTGGACAGCTCAATTAACACTTGAACTTGTTTCTAGCCCAAAAACCTTTTAGTCCAATTTTGTTTTCTTCACCAAATAAAATAAAGTGAAAAATTGGTGTATGTGGGTATAAATATAAGTAATGAGAAGTGGAAACCCTAAAGACAGATCCTCCTCAGACAGAAATTGCCGCAAATTGTGATACCTCTTTGAGGTTTCATGAAATATGTCACGGAAATTGCTGTCTGTTTTTTTCTAAATATAGTTTAGAGAGGATCTAACAGTAAAAATCCAGGCATCTCAGAAAGCCATTGTTTTGCTTTTCAATCAGCTTTTGGCTCGCTATGGTGCCTACATATACACACAAATAGAGGCGGATTCACGATATAAATTCTATGAGTTCAATTTTAAGGTTTTTTAATATTAAACTCATTATATTTTTAACTATTTTGTAATTTTGATGAATTTTTACATATAAATTCTTACGCCGCGTCCAAATTTACGGGTTCGATTGAATCCGTAGGTAGTACACGACGTCCGCCTTTGCGCGCACACACTAGATCTCTATCTTCTATTTCTCTTATTGTTTTTCAAGTTTATTTCATTTGGCTGATGAAAATTTGTTTGGTTAAATGCTTATTAAGGGAAACAAAATTGAATGTTTAATTTTCTGTATTGCATTAATTGGTATTAAGATTTGCATGTTAATACACAAATTCAAGGGCCGAGCCAGAAGTGGGCTACTGGGTAACAATTATATTAAAAAATTCATTGAATATGTACATATATTAAATTTAGAATTCAGTTATTAGCGCATAAAGTTAAAATTTTAACTATACCTCTTTATATAATATACATATTTTATATTTAATCGTTGTATATTTTATTATTCTTATACAGTTGACTAGGAAATATAATTATTTTTGCCGACTGGCCAAATATTTAACTTGCCCAAATTAAATTGTGTCAAAAAGATTTGCCACAAGTTGAGGGTGCAAAGTATGAATTAAACTTAATTATTTTAAAACTCAAAATATTTCTATCATGAGAAATTATGTTCTCATTAAGTTTTCTTGTTTGACTAAAAGAAAGTGATTTTTACTTTAAGGATTCGATCGAACCCAGTAGTTTTTGTATTAATTATGTATTTGTTTTTAGAAATTTATTAAATATGTATAATTATTAATTTAGAACCGAGTGATTTAAGATAAATTTCGAACTATAAACTTCAAATCTTGGTTTCGTCTCTCTTCATATATGCACACAAACAAGGAATAATAGTCATTTGTGGAATTGTTAGTATAAACATTCAAAGAAACTAACAGTATTATTAATTGAAACAAGTGATTTAAAGCATGCATAGATAAGGATGTATATTCCATATGTTCCTATTTTCCTGGTGAAAAATAATTTATTTGGAGATAATATTTTTGAAAACTTTTAGCAACCAAACTTCAAAATAATTTCAGTAATTTAGTTGTAAATAACATGTTAAAATATAGATAATGTATAACTTAAGTCCTAAATTTGTGGTATCTAATGGAAAGAGGAATTACATACAAGAATAAGAAAAAAGATTTTCATAATGTATTGTATTGTACTGGATTGTTTGATGAATACAATGTTTGGATAAATTTGTCATTGTTATATGATATCATGCAGTAGCAATATGAACGATAAATTTACAATATTATAAAAGAAAATTATGATACTTGATAAATTTATTATATAAAAAGGTAAGATAAATGATAAAATAAAATTATTTAATAATAGTGAAGGGTGAGATGAGAAAATAGACAAGACAACGATACAATCACACCAAATCGATCGTTACATAAAGTGGTATATTTCGTCGTTACGTAACGATGAATTTAATGATACGATATAATAAATTTTAAATAACAACCAAAACAAACATTATATTTAAAGTAATAATGCGATACAATATAACAGGTTAGACAGATTAGAGATAAAAAGAAAAAGATTTTGCTACTAATTTTAACAATATCTATACACATATAATTTCCACAAACCAAATCCCATAGTAACTAGAGGAATTATCATTGTCTCCACCCTAAAAAAAGAGAAGATATAAATGAAAAGGCAAGATGAAATTACAAAAAAAACAATTAAAATAGTAAAAATAAAAAAAGTCAAGCACAATTGTTGCTATTAACATCTATAGGTCCACCAGCTTGGGCAGCCATAGCAAGTTCAAATTGTTTAATAGAAATTGAAGGAAAAGAAATTAATTCAGGAGTTTTCAAATTTTCCCATCCTTTGATAGGGTTAATTGTTGTTGATCCATCCCATCCTATGTGTGTTACATGCTTCACATCTGTTGGATACCCTATTTCTATCTCCATTTCAACTTCTTCTTCTTCCTCTTTGTGCACTACAAAAAGAAAAAAGAAGCAATTTATAAGGATATATAAAAAAATTAAAATGAATACATTTGGCTGCGAATCAAAAATAACCTCCCTGTCCTTCCAGGCAGGGGTGTTCATAAAAATCCGAACCAAATTAACCAAAAAAAACCGATCCTTTTTAGATTTGGTTTGGTTTGGTTTTGATTTTAAATTTTAAAAACCGATCAAATTTGGTTTGACTTTGATTTTAATAAAAAAGTAATCGAAAAAATAAAATCAGATCGACCATAGAAGTAACTATTTAAATTTATTATTACACATATATATGTGTATATTTTTAATAAAGGTTCTAAAATTGTATGGTACATATTAGTTGTTATATGTTTAGTCTAGTTTTTTGCTATAATCTAATTTTTTGCCTATACATTCTAGTTTGGTTGGTATTTTTCTTTCGCTAAGTACAAGAATTTATTTCACGTTAAAAATAATTAATTTTTAATTGAGTACTTAAATTATTCATCACTATTTGAGTCAATTATCATCAATATATCTTGATAAACGATAGTTTTTTCAAAGAACAATTGGTTTGATAGCGTTACGTTGAAAATATAGTCGCCAGAATATGCGTTTGGTAGTGCATGTCTCATATTTAAGAAAAAATCGATAAATAACCGAAAAATCGATAAAAACTGGCTTAATTTGTTTAGTTTGGTTTCAATATTTGAAAAACCGACTTACTTGATTTGGTTTCTTTTTAGGAAAAAATCAATCCAAACCGAACCATGAACACCTCTAATTATAGTATCCTATACTGGTCAAACGAATGTGTCTTCTCCTAATGAGCGAGAGCTTTTGAGATTAAGTTCATGTTTATATACTCCTTTCGCTTCAATTTACGTGAACTTATTTCCTTGTTAGTCCGTGCCAAAAAGAATGACATATTTCCCTATTTGGAAACAATTTACCTTTATACAATGATTTATAGCCGCACAAAATATATATGCCTCATTTTACACCACAAGTTCAAAAGTCTTCTCTCTTTTTTTAATTCCGTTCTCAGTCAAATGGGTTCACATAAATTAAAATGTAGGAAGTATTTTTTATGACATCATAAAGAAAAAGAGATTATATGTTATTCTACGTGGTTTTAATTTTGATTTTGTATGAATGTAGATTTGTGACTGGTGGGAGAGGAAAGATAAAAAAGGAGAAATTGAAATCTTACAAATACAAGTTAAAGAGGGCAATGGTTACTTACCAAATAATTGGGAGAAACCTTTGAAACCCCTTTTCAATCTTTGAATATTTTGTAGAAATGTTGGTCTTGTCATGGCTAAAAATCCCCAAAAGCTCTTCATTTTTACACTTGATGACCTCTCTTCTCCTTCTTGACTTTCTTGAATCCAAAAGTATCAATGTTAAAAAGAGAAAATAATATCACACACACTAAAAGAAAGTGAAAATTATTGAATATGAGGAGGAGAATACCGAATATTTTGTGCATCGTGCTACTCTTTACAATTTACGCATTATTCTTCAAGTAATTCTTTTGGAATAAATAATATATGGTCAGCCCACCACCTCCAACAAGGTACATTCACAATTTTGTGAAGTATCACTATACTTGTATTTAGGAGCAGCAAACGGTTGGGTCGGGTCAGATATGGTTCGGTGTCGAAACGGATAATGGAAAAACGGGTAAATTATCCGATCCATATTTAACACGGGTAATAAACGGGTTAATCGGCGGATAAAATGAGTAACCATATTATCCATTCATGACTTCACATTTGCCTCAAGCTCTAATATGAATTTGCTGCCCCTTGCAACAGAAGAACATTACTGAAATAATTTTTCAATAATTGTATTATCCATTGGTTACCCATTTGGTTACTCATTTTTCTAATAGGAATTATCCATATTCGACCCGGCTCAAAAAGTCAGTTATCCAACCCATTTTTCGATTAGGTTGAATGGTTAACTATTATTTTTAAACATCTTACCGGGTCGACTTGTATTTCACCATTCGTTTTGTGACAATAGCCAAAGATCTAATATAGTAATATGTACTGTTAATTATGTTATGCATACACACCTAGTGTTTTTGGATTGAACTGTACTATGAACAATAACAAAAAAGATAAAAATCGGAATTACACGCAACACCAATATCAAGAAATGCAGAAAATTCCCATCTAAAAGTTTTCCTTTCGATGAAGAGATCTAAGTTAGTTATATGTCAACAGGTCAGGGCGAGGCGGGGCAAATAATATACGGGGCAGGGTAGGGCGGGACATGGTTGGAAGAGTAAACAAAAATTTTTGAAAATCAAAAGCAAGGCGAGTGACAATTGAAGCATGCTCAGTTGGTAAAAGCACATTCAGGGTTCGAGTCACGCTGAGAGGGAAAGTGTGAAAACACTATAGATGAATCCAATATTCAACCCCCACCTGCGCACGCCATCCATCCCTAATTGTGTGCAATGACGACCCAATATTTTCGACACAAAACATAGAAATATATGTGAGACGTAAGGGGGGAGAGAGAGACATACTTGTTTTCTCAGATTGGCCGCAGCTGCTGCTGCCCACTGCAACACTTGACTCAGAACCACAAACTACAGAAAATGGCAACATAAAAAACTTCTCTATAGATTTTTCCTTCATATTTCTTTCACTTAGAATATGAAATCAACAGTGAATTATAACATATAAATCACAAAAATGGGAAGAGATATAAAGAGAGAATATTAATGAGATTATTGTTTTAACAATTAACTTTATGAAGAAGTTAAAATGATTTAGGTTATAGAAATGTAAGACACACCAAATATTAAAGCAGGTTGGTTTGGTGGCATTAATTACAGAAAAGCAAAAAGAATATATGAAAATGATGGAGTGGGTTAGAAACTTAAAAGAGTAGATATATTTAAGTTGGTTAAACTGTGCAACTCAGCTCAATATTACTTGTCCACTTATAAGAAATAAACTGAGCCCACAGACCAACTCCTCCCCCCCCCCCCCCCCCCCCCCCCCCCTGTGGGTTTGGGGGGGGGTTG
>ML259878.1:0-42029 GCA_005239495.1 Nicotiana undulata | reverse complement strand
ACCCCCCCCCCCCCCCCCCCCCCCCCCCCCGGTTTTGTGTGTGCAAGTGAGTCGATTTTACATATAACATATATATTAACTTTTTTTTTTTAACCTATATATACACTATTATTTTTCGACAAAGACGTATCAAGTTGACACCCCTTAGGCAAAGATGGCTCTGCCACTGATGGTATATATGCCACATGAAAACATTCATATAACAAAAGCAACGGCGGACCCAGGATTTTGTTCAAGCGGATTCATCTTAGAAGTACATAACTTTAGTCGTAAAATAGTAGTTGTCAAGTGGGTTCAAATAAAATATCTATACAAAATTTACGCAGCTTTAATCGTAATTTATACATATATACATTATTATTTTTTGACGAAGCGGTTTCAGTTGAACCCGCTCTCGCCGCCATGTGCGTTGAACAAAAGTATTAGTAATATATATATCAATAGAATTAAAGTTATAGAGGTTAATGGCATTATAAATAATTTTAAACTATTAATGCAATTTAACTTGTTGTAGAAGGTAAATGGCCTTAGTAATCCTACTTATTATAGATGATTATCTATAATTATCTTTACAGTAACTTAATAGTATAATTCTTTTTAATTATATTATCAGCGTATACAAATTAAACTCATATTAGATTATTTTTTTAATTACTTTAACTAGCTCGGTCACCCTAGTTTCATCTTCAACTTTTCTAACGCAAACTAGACTTTGGTCATAGGCTTATGTATAGCCTTATACTGCTTTGGTTTTGAATATATTATCTAATTTGACCATATTTTTTAAAATCTACTTGGTAATCTGCAACTAAAATTTAATTATTTGACTCTATTTTTATCTTTTATGTAATTAAATTTTTTATCGTCAAATTAAGTCTTAAATTTTATAGACAACTAGCATCTCAAAAATTTGCCAACCTTGACCATTAAAGTGAACTTAGACATTAAAACAAGGATGAAAGGGTAATTAATATACTTACTTGATTGCTCTAACAATATAGAATTTATTTATAATTTTTTGTTATATTTCAAAAGGACTTTAGATAGTTGTACTATTTCAAAAATATATATATATTTCTGTCAAGAACCAAAATAGTTATCTTAAACCATTGAAATTTGCGGTCCACGGTGGAGTGGTCAGTACACTTCTTCATTCTTAACAAGAGATTTTGTGTTAAAGTCTTAGAATGGAATCGCCTTTGGTTAGGATAAATTGTATGCTAAAAAATTAGACTTTCGTACGTGAATTCGAATTAGTCTGACCTAAAATAGATACCGAATGCAAAATGATTATTTTTTTAATCTTAAGCTATTGAGAATTTATTGAGTTTGGTTTAAGTGGGGCATATCAAGTCATCCTTAAAGATACTTCTACAATCTCTCTTTCTAATTTAGTCATCTTGAATGAACTAAGTACTCCTTCATCCTTAATCAGAGGTCTCGGGTTCTAGTCTCTGAGTATGGAGTCACATTTGTTAGAGAGTGCTTCACCTCCCAATATGAAATTTCCCCGGCACGAATTCGGATTTGGTTGGTCCCCAATGTGAGTACCGAAGACCGATAGGAAACCAAAATAAAAAAATCCGAAACTCATTCCTAACTCTTCCAATCACATTGCATGGAGAAGAGTGAATCCAAAGGGAATTTATATATAATAATATGATTCAAAATAGCCACGAGTATTTCTTCATTTTCACAAAAAGTAAAGAAAGTCAAAGAGTTTGGTGTACTTTGATACTTATTGAACACCTGAAGTGGAATGGAGTGTTTTTTAATTTTCTCTCTTTTCCACTTCCTTCTAAATTTGTTTGCTCCTTTTAGGTAGGCTCTTTCTAACTAAACTATTGTCATTTCCAATAAGGGTTGTGCATTCGGATTATGTTTATTAAATTTTTGGATATTCTGATAGGATTCGGATTGATACAATTTTAACCCGATTCGATCTAAAATCCGAAATTATTAAGGTATGTATACTAAACTTTAATTTCGGATAACCACCACTTTCTTCAATCTTCCTCCAAGTTATTACTTTTACAATTGTTGGATTTAACTTTATTGGCACCATAATGACCTCGTAACTGCATAAACATGAATTTTTCTTGCTGTAATGCCTCTTCTACAAGGAAAATATAAGTATGGGTTTTGCAACTTAGAGGCATGACAACTCGAACCTCCGGAGAATTTTTTTCTTACAGATGCATTGTTGATAAAAGGGATGAAAAACAAAGAGATGTTTGTATTAGCACACAACACAGAAGAAACAAATAAGGCAGATGCATTAGCCGATTAGATTACTAATAGTCTTAATAATATGTATAATCCGATCTGGAAATCCGAAATACTTATCCGGTCTGATCCGATATTAATTCGGATCGAATTCGGATTGCATTTTATAGAATTCGAAATTCAAAATGTGCTAAATCCGATCCGATGCGATCCATACACAACCCTTTGCATCATATTTATTTCATGTTTAATTATTCAATATTTAAACCTCATTATTTCGAGTAATTTGAATTTGCGCGGAATAAACCCATTAATTAAATGAGGTAAATTGCTCCTTATTCAAAGGATCTTCATTTTGGGAGCTTGACTGTGAAATCTTTGGTACGATATAGTTTTAGACTTTGATCAGATGCGGACCTATGTATTGAGTAGAGAGGTCACCAAACCTCGTTAACTTCAATAAAAAAATTTGATATATATATGTGTGTGTGTTGAAAAATGTCATATAATTTGCTTGAAACCCTAAGACTAAAAGTTCCAATGGGGGCACTGGTTGACAAATCCGATCATGTACCCTCGCCACCTTTTAATCGACTAGTTTCTCGACACGTGTGTTGCACGTGTGTATCGAGTTCATTAGTACACGTTATTGTAAAATAACATCTAAATTATTAGGAAGAAGTTTTTATCAAGTATGTATACATGAAAGAATGTAATCTAGTTTTTTTTTAAGTGATAAGTAGGGATCATCATCAATTAAATTATTCATCTGAACCTACAAAGATGAACAATAAAGTGTAATTAGATACATGTAATTTTCACACGTATTTATGTGTCTGATGTTAAGTATTTTTAGTTAAATGTATCTCACTTGCTACTTTCTTATAGACGATATTCCGCGGCATGTTCTTTTTATCCGTTTTGGTTGTTCTGTCATAACCAAGACTCTTGTTGTAGACATTGATATCCCTCTTGAAAGTGCAACGTAAGGTTGTCCATGTAAAAAAATATGTTGTGGTAGATACAATCCAACATTTGGTATTGTTTGACCCCGTGCTTTATTTATTGTCATTGCAAAACATAAGCGTACGAAAAATTGTTTCCGCACGAACTTGAAAGGATATCCTTCATTTTCAGGCGGGCTGAGTTCGATTCTTGGAATAAACACATGCTTCTTAGCAGATTGACCCGGTGTAATTTCGGCATGTATGACATTGTTTTCAAAACCTCTACAGATCATCCTTTTACAATTGCATAAGCCATTTGAAGGGTCCAAATTTCTAAGTAGCATAATAGGGGCATTTTCTTTCAAAACTAACCGAACTGGCATTTTCATGTAATGATGGAAATATTTCTCTTATCAAGCATTCCTCTGCTTTACCATCACTATTGTGCTTGATAACTATTTGTTCTGGAAGAAGTATCAAATTATCCTTTATTGTTTGCTCTTTCCTGTTACCAACACGAAGTAAGAAATTACTGAAATTTGGATCTGCTCTTGCTCTCATATTTGTTGTTAAATGTATCTTTTCCATTAAAGGCCATAGATATGATTTGACTAAACTTGTGTTAACCATCTCTGCTCTTGTATAAATCATCCACAATATAATTTGCATACAGTATATAATAAAGCAGAAAGACAAAACAAAATAAAGCAGTAACTTGCAAGAAGTAAATATAGTTCTCAAAGTATTTCATCAGTGTCTAGCTACCACCAATCCTAAAATGCAATTTAAGACTACTGTACAGCTAACACAGTCAGGAAAAAGTATAGACATATAGGTTGTTGCGGTGCGCAACCCGATCCCACCGTACATATCATATTCCTCTCTTATTCCCTCTAAATAACATAGACAACAGAATATAAAATAAAGTGTTGCAGCGTGCAACCCGATTCCACCATATCACAATAATCACAATCACATTTCACCCTTGTTCCACCACAATCCACCCTTATTACACCTCTTGCGGCGTGCAACCCGATCCCACTATACATATCATTTCACCCTTATTCCTCCTCAATATACCACCTTTATTCCACCTTTTGCGGCGCGCAACCCGATCCCGCCATGTCAATATCAATTATTCAATAAGTACAGAAATTTCACAATTCAAATCACATAACCCTTGACAAAGCTTAACTTCAAATCGAAATAATTAGGAATCTTGTACTATTTTCCGCCTTCACGGAATCACGCCCGTATTTTAGCAAATATTATTAATATGTATCATCTATTTGTGGGAGAAAATAATTAACATATCAAAATATTGATGAAAAAATAATCCGGAAAATGAGTAAAGATGTAGACATCACGATTGTAGATTTGGTAAACGAAAAATACACACAAAAACCTGTAACTGAGTGGTAGTCTCATGGGTATGTAGGTATAATAGAATCATAGATGTATGAGCAATTAGGTTGGGATACTAATGGAAGTACAATTATAGTAACACGAAAATAGTTGCAGGTTATGTCTATACTTACACAATCATACCTAATTCAGTACGTAATGAAGGGAAAAGGATTAACAACACATTAAAAGTAGGAGAGAAAGTCATTTAAAATAAACTGTTTTGTTGCTCGTACTACATGTAATATTTTTACCAAGGCTGGCACTGGTTTACAGATGAAAAACTTATCATTAATAATTGTATAATTCAATGCTGTGAGAAGGAATAAACTTAACAGAGGAGCATCTTATTATTTTATAGTGTACTTTTTAAATTTTTTAAAGTAAAATTTTTTAAAATAATAAAAGAAGTCAGTAAGTTAAAATTATGTGTGCATAGGTTGATACTTTAAGGGTCCTGTAGTCTAAGAGAAAAAATGCTTTGAATGGTGTAGCTACTATACTACTGCTTTTCGTGACGCTTAATGTGTAAAAAGATGATTTTTTTTTATTGTTTTTGATCAAATAGAAGTGCACGGTACTGCAGAAGTTTATTGTAACAAATTCTGGGGTCTGCAAGACTTTAAGTTCTGCACTGCTGAATGAATCTAATATTATAACTAAGTATTACTCCCTCCGGTCCCATTTAATTTATTTATTTAATATTTTCACACATGTTAAGAAATTTATCTTTTAACATTAATTAACAATAAAAATGATTACATTAATCTCTACTATCTCTTTAATTTATTTATTGTACATCTTTCTAAATTTTATGGAGTTGATAATACCATGAATATATACATGGCTACTAATACATTAGTATTATAATAAGTACCATTTTTGGAGTTCTGTTGCCTTTTGGATTGTTGGATTGATTAGCACACTACTGACAGTAATAGTTGATATTCCAAAACAATTCGTTATATGTCCCACCACAATCATTGCTAAAGAATTTTAACCCAAATTTCTCTATGAAAACACCATAAACTGAGTCTCTTTGTTTCAGTTTTACCATGCTAACCATTTAAATCAGAAATTAAAGAAGGATTATAAAGCAATACAACTACAGAAAGGAAATGGAGAAACAGAGAGCCGTAAGTAGGAAAACAAAAATTAAAGTAAACAGTCATCAAGGGTACAAAGTAAAGCTCATGTTCAATTTCGAAATAATTCAAAGAACATAGCACACAGTATTTTTTGGTGAACAATGATTGACGTTAAAATCAGAACATAGCCCATGTTTTTTTTGTGTACAATGATTGACATAAAAATCAATAGGAAAACAAAATCGAGGGGCATACAAATTTTTTTTGCGACAGATAAATATCGGCTGCGATTTTGCGGTGAAAATAGAAGATGAAATTGTATTGGCGCCATAGACCCGATAAGCAAAGAGATTGTGATAAAACTATGAATAGGAGAATACAAATAGACAAACATAATAATTTGGTGAAGCAGAATTCAGATTCCATACCTGTTGCTTTAGTAGAGAAGAGAAAAGTTTGAGAGGAAATTGTTATGAAGTTTGGATTTTAAAGAGTAGAAAATCAAGCGGCGCAATTGTTGGGGAAGATGATCTTTCAGAGAGAAGTGTGTATCGCCAAGGTTGCGTCTGTTCGGAGGGCAGCTAATGTAAGGGTTTTTCTTTTTTTAAAAGGGATTTTTTTAACAGAAGGGCAATTTGGTATAAATTTATTTAAAAAAGAGTAAAATAGTAATCTGATTTTAACTAAATAGGTCCCTGCTTTTAATATATTGTAGATTAAGATGTAGATTAGGTCCACCTCTGACTTTAATAATTGATTTGAGTACTTTTTGATGAAAATATTCAATGTTAAATTGCTTTGAGTACTATATATGATTACTCTCTTTAATACTTTAATCTATATGCACTTGCAATTGCTTATAACAAATCTAATCTAGTAAACTAAAACTAGAGTAGATAATGTTAGAAATAATTCATCAAGCTAGAAACTATATTTACGGTCAAATTTCTCTATAATTAACAGCATCCATGTATAACAACATTTCTCTATAAAATTCAAGTTTTTTCGGAACCAATTTTTATGTCATGTTATAATATATGTTTTCTATAACAGCACTTCGCTATAAAATCCAAAAGTATTCGGAAAAAACGAAGATGTTATAGAGAGGTTTGACTGTATATCATTAAAAAAAATTCAAAAAAATATATTAAGATCATATCAATTGTTACAAAAGAGTAATGACAGTCTTAAAGTCTTGAATCCGCCTCTAATTGCTTCTCGTCGTGGCACTTCATGTCCTCTGGTTTTTCGAAAAGAATCGGAGGACAATATAAAACAGGACTATGTATAAAATAGCCCATGCAACCATTATGTACAGTTTTTCCCACTTGTTGCTTTCAAGTTGAGAAATATTGAGTGTTTTCAAGATTCCATTTCCAGTTACATTCTTTCCAAAAGTTTGTGATGTCTGAAACTGATTCATAAGTGGCCCTTCATATGGATAACTCATAGTTGAAATATAATTCATCCATTTCCAATATGTTGGCATGTCATGGCTATTTAAAAAATAGGCACAAAACAAGAAGAACAAAGCAGTAAAAGCAATGACAGCAGCATATCCTAATATGTAATTTGGCACCACTGAACTCACAAACACAACAAAAGAGTTTGTGGACAAAAGTGACCTGTATAGAACAATCAAGAAGTATATAAATGGTCAGCAAAGCGATAGTGCAAACCAAACAATGAGTGCATAATCTGCAGCCTGAACAGCCAAGAAAGGAAGGTAAGTAACTAGACCTGCAATAGTGTAAGAAGAGGCTCTATACTTGTTGTGAGATGTCTCACGGACAAATTAAGATGAAACGTTCTTGAATGAAAGCCGGGACAGCATCATTAGACGAAAAGAAAAACAGACAAACTGTGAAGATGAAGAAACCCAGTGAGTTCCCACAAGTGGGGTCCGGGGAGGGTAGAGTATACGCAAACCTTACCCATACCCCGAAAGGTAGAAAGGTTGTTTCCGAAAGACCCTCGGCTCAAGAAAACGAAAAGAGACAAGAAGAACATATAATTTGAAGGAGGACATATACAATAATACACAATACAGAATTTGAAGGAAACCAAAGTTGAAACTTGTATATTTCTAAGAGCACTAAACTGAATCCTTCATATTCCTCTTCTTTCTTTGCTTTCCTACTCCTTCAGGCAAACTTTAGGCAACCAATATATATCTTGAAATGTACAACTTGGACTCGCCATTTCTTGTATGGAAAGAGTTTTGTAACATCAGGGCTACTACCAGTGTAGCCGATAACTAGCAGCTTGCATAATAGGGTGGAGAAAGTAAGCACCTAATGTTAATGCTGTTATCGATATATATGGCAGTCTGATAAATTCCTTGTAATAATCTTCAGGCAACTTTTGGCGGCCATCAAGAATAGCTGCAAATGGGATGACACTTGTTCTGTTCTTCACGACTTCAAAAGCCTCGCCATATCTTATGGCTAACCTTCGGTCTCCATTCCAGGCACCAAACAGATGATGTCCTATCAAACCTACTGAGGCTGCCACTGCAACTGAGTTCCCGATCCAAAGCGTGTGAGCTAAGCACCATATCACCTGCCCAACCATCTGATAAGGAGAACATAGGCTTCAATTAGCTATAAAAGAAAGAATAACAAAACCTGGCAATGAAGTAGAGCAAATAAAAGCAAAAATGTTTTAACATATATGCACAAAAACAATGATAACAATCATGTAAAGGAGACTTGTTTTCTCAAATTTCGAGACTTGACAACGGTTCCTCTTTACTAAAAATCCTCAATTATGGAACAGCTTCATCAATAGGCAGATTCCTTTCCTTTTCTGCATTATGAGAACTGGATCATAATAACCTTCACCCCCTTTCCTGTATAGACTCATTATGCAGCAACACGTGTCCTTTTCGTGTGATACAGTATGTTGTTGTTGTTGTATGCCTTATTTGACTCCTTTAACAAACCCTTTGACCCATAGAGTCAATACTCGATTCACATACTCAAAAGTAAAATATAGTTTCGCACGGTGAGATGAGTTTTATACACTTGTATAAACCTTAAGAAACTAGTCCTGAACCCTTCTGAAATTATAAACACAAATCATCATATCTAAACCTCCTTCCTTTGTTTATTACGTGTCTTATATCCCCGAAAATTAAAAAATAATACAAGGTACAAAATGAAGTGATATGAATCCATAGTTGAAGTTGGTTCAGAAAGACTATTGACACTAAAAGGTACAAAATGGTGTTTCAGGACAAGGAACTTTATGGCTAAGTTGCTCGGACTCGGGTGCGGGTATCGATACGGAGACGGATCCGAGTATCGTATTCGGCAAAATCTAAATTTTAAGATTCAAGGGAGCAGATCCGGATATGGATACGGGTGGGGATTCGGCTAATAAAAAATAGAGCTATAAAAATATTGTAATTTTTGAGTGATTTTCTGTGAAAAACTAATATGAATAATGTACAATTCAATCATTCATTCTCCAAGATGGACATTATTCTTTCATTGTTCTAAATGTGTTTTATTTTTTATTTTGAGAAATCAAAATCTCAATTTTTCTCCCAAATTTATCGATGGACTCCGGTCAAAGTGTTCGAAGTCTATCATGTCCCTGTATCCGTATACGTCCCGTATCCGGACGGGACGGCACCAAAATCGAAGAGTCCGCGCAACTTAGCTTTATGGTATCAGATTCAATCGGTATCTTACACAACAGTAAGTCACATTAAGTGACAATAACAACAATGCAGTAAAATCCCACCAGTGGGGTCTTGGGAGTGTAGAATGTACGCAGACCTTACCCCTACCCCGGAGGGGATAGAGAGGCTGTTTCCGGGAGACCCTCGGCTCAGAGTTTCTAATGCGTCTGCCGGGCTTAAGTCACATTAAGTGAATGTTGACTAATACCTGTGGATGCCTGGTAATCCTCATAATCCCAGTTTCCCAAAGATGCATCTTGGGTTTGTCAACAGCTGCTACCTCTAGTAAATTGAATGTCGATGGGTATAGGAAGAAGAAGGAAATAAAGTTAGAGAACCAAACTAGTTCATGAAGTCCGGTTATGCTCTGTAATTGCCATAATTGCACTCCATCGTATCGGTGGTTAATGAAATACACCTGTACACCATTATAAGAACCGTTGGTTATGTTAAATTTTCATTTATCAAGCATTGCACAGGAAAAGTATAGAAGTTGGAAAAGTATAGAAGTTATCAAAAGAATCTAAATTCCCGGTTTCTGCCAGCGGAGTAGAAACTTACAATAGTGCTGACTGCCAACGGCAAAGATACCCCGGCAAACAATACACGAAAGGCACGTTCTCCAATGAGTTCCTCGCCTTTGTCTCTAAGACTAGCAAGACCGCTGTGGACTATTGCGAAAATCAAGGTGAGGGAAAGCATTACAATCTGCGGAAACATTTGGATAAACACTCAGCAAACAGAAATTTAATCATGAAAAACGAAAGAACAATATTTATGCTGGTGACCAAGAGAGCCAAAGCGGAAAGCAAGAAAGTTTATGAAGAGAGAAACAATAGCGTAGAAGCTTCAGACAACTGTATGTTTGCCACATGATTCGTCAAGAACTCATATGCATCGCTTGCCTCGTACACAACAAACAACAACAACTATGCCTAAGTCCCATTCTTCATATCATAAGTAACTTAATTCCAATGTGTTCCTTAATACCTGTGAAGTATTAGTAGATATACCTCCAACGGTATCACTACCAACCAAAATTTTTTTTGAAAGGACGAAAAAGAAGAAAGAGCACTTCTCTCAAGACAGTCAAAAAACTGTCCAAAACCTATGCAAATATATTGTTGTCTTGAAATTTAGTCCTAGACTCGCTAGTAACTAAATTTTTAAAATAAAAATTCTTCGAACTGTAAGAATGACATTTATGCCACTGGTTCATGATATTTCTTTTTACCGTCTTCTTTTCCACAAATCATGATTGTAAAACATCTTATTTAGGTCTCTAGATAAGTGAGATAATCTTGTACTATAACTTATGTAATAGAGAATAAAACAAAGAATTGCTAGTCACATTTTAAAGAAAAAAAAAAGGGGCAGCCCGGTGCACTAAGCTCCCACTATGCGTGGGGTCCGGGGAAAGGCCACACCACAAGGGTCTATGTACGCAGACTTATGCCCAACATTTTATGACATGATATTTTAGTTAATGCAGACAAAAGAGCAGCAATGGATAAGGAAAAAGAAAGCCAGACAAAACAGTAGTTATTCACCTAATTACCAAAGTTGTGGCCGCAATATGTTAGCGCATATGCCAATTCCAACTGAACTGTCACAAGCATTAGTCAAGCTCAAATAAGCAATAAATTTGCCACAATTAGCACTTATTAACTCAAACAAGAACCTTAACACCCACCTGACCAGAAAGGTCCTTATATTTATATGCTAAAGTCAAGTTAGCAGAAATTAAAAATCTTGACACCTACTTCATTTTCAAACCAAACTTAACAAATAATAGTTAGTAGATGATATTCCACCCAAGCGCGTGAGCTAGTAGTCAACGAAACTCGAACAAAGACCTTGTTAGACCAGGGTTTAAATTTTGCAGAGGAAAAAAAAAGGAGTTAGGTAATGCCTAACGCCTTGGTGGGTAGAGTTCCTCGATACCTATACTGGTAGGAGGATATAATTACCAGGTAAAATAGTAAAGGTGTGCGAAAACTGGCTCGACATCACCATTAAAAAATTATGCATATAGAATATAACCAAGCATGAATTGTCAAAATACCAAATTTGAGTGAAGTGCAACAAGGACTGCAAATGAGGAAGAAGTGGGAACTCTGTCCTCTGTCAGAAAACTACAAAATTTAGGATCACTATCAAGTAAAGTTAAAGTAAAAGAAAATAGAATAATGTAGTCCCCTTTAAGTAATTCAGTTATGTAACACTTTAAACTTCATATTTTACCCTTAGTAGGCGTTTGGACATAAGAATTATAAAATTCGAAAAAATGGTGAAAAAAAATTTCAAGGAAAAAGGATATTTGAAATTTAGAGTTGTGTTTAGACATAAATTTCAGTATGGGTTGTTTTTGAAGTTTTGTGAATTTGAGTGAAATTTTGAAAAATAGCTTTTTGCAGATTTTCGAAAACTTCCAAAATGCATGTTCAAGTAAAATTGAATATTTTACGAACAAACCGGATTTCGAAAAAAAGTAAAATTTTTTTGGAATAATCTTCCATCAAATTTTATGTCCAAACGGGCACTTCATGAAAAGCTTCTATACCCACACATGTTATAGCACATTTAAGACCACAAACGTCATTTTTTTCTTAAACTCCAAGAGTCAAACTACGTCATATAAATTGGAACAGATATGAAATGAATGAAATGAAGGGAGTAACATGTTAAACACCTAAAACCAAGTAACGAATAACACCAAAAGCAATATCTCACGCCCCAATTCAGAAAAAAAGAAGAAGATACAAATAGAATCAGACAAAGAAACAAGCAATAAATATCCACCTCATGACTATCTGAAATGGTGGAAACAGCATCAATGAATGATTTTCCAAAGCCAGTTGAATTATCGATCCAAATAACATTAAGAACATAAAGAACAACGCCAAGAATCCCAGTAAAATAAACCCAAGATGAAATCTTTTGTTTGGATAACTGGAATTCAGCTGAATCTTCCCCCACCAAGATTTCATCTTTATCATCAATTTGTGTTCTTCCCACTGAAATAGACCAAATTTCCTTTCTGGGTTTGGAAGGAAATGGAAAATGGGAATTGAAAAATGGTTTCTTGATGTGTTTGATGGTGGAATGATATGCTACTATGGCTGAGGTTTGTTTGGGAGTTGGAATTTTATGGTGTTTTGATGATACAGGAGGGAAAGGAAAAAGAGGATGTGAGAGGAAAATTGAAGTGGCCATTTTTGCAAAGATTAACTCTGTGTGTGTGTGTGTGTGTGTGTGTGTGTGTTTTGAAGTATCTTAAAGGAGATGTTCTCTTTGGTGTATTTTGGACAGTTAGTGGAGGGAAGTGGGTGATGAGACATTGGTTATAGCTTTTTATGTTAATTTTTTATTGTTTGGTTTGGGTCGGCAAAAACATGTCTACCTATAAAAAGATACCTTCCTTAGTAAACTCCGTGTGTTTAAGTGATTTTATTTTAAACGTTCGATTCAACTTGTTGTAATTGTCTTCATTATAACTTATACAAATAGAAACAAATTACTTTATGTAATTTTTTGTCTTTCCTAAAATTGGAATAATAGTCTTCTAAAGTTTTTTTACTTTATTTCACTTCATTAATCGCTAGACCACGTGGTACGGGAGGAGGCAAAATAGTTAAAAGAAAACAGTTATCCACTCATGTTATCCATTAAAAAAAAAAGTTGGATAATGAACTTTCAGAAAACGGATCGAATATGGATAAAAACTATATTATCCACTTAGAAAATGGTTAACCAAATGGATAACTAATGTGTTTAACTTTAACTTTTGTAAAGCCTCAAATTGAAGATTTCTTAAATTTGGGAGACTAGTAATTCTCCGAAAGTGACATATTCAAGAAGACAAGGATAGTATGAATATCCATATTATCTGTCGGATAATCCGTTTTTTATCCGTCTATAATACGGATCGAATCAGATAATTTATCCGTTTTTTGAATTACCCATTTGACCCACTCATATCCGGCCCGACCCGGTACCCCTACGTGGTACACATGAGTGATTTGAACATTTCTTAAGCGAACGTACTTGGGGCACAAACAAAAGAGTTGATATAGAGAACTTGTTCATGCATTTGAAGGAGAACTCAGCTATGACAGCGAGTAAGATGCCTTAAAACAACAAACTTTAAGCAAGATTTAGCGGGCAAAGAATCATGTAAAAAGCTTGAGACCATAAACAGTTGAGCAAAGGAAGGTATAATTCAACAACAACGATAACAATATACCTAGTATTATCCAACACCATGAAGTTTGAGGAAGATAGTGTGCACGCAGACCTTACCCCTACCTTGTGAAGATAGGAGGACTATTTAAACCCACGCCTCAGGAAAGCATAAGCACTATGTTAAGGAAGAAGGTATTTACTCACTACAGAGTAAAGAACACGAGAGCTAACCTCAATGTTGCAGTCTTAAGTTTCAACTTTCAACTAGTAAATTGCAGCTTCATTCCATTATTAATGCATAAATTGTTTATGATAGTAGATCATTTTTTTTTTCCATTCTTGATGCTTGCTACTTATAAGAAGAGAAACGAAAGGAGAAACATAAAGAAAAGTTTGCTTCCTTTTCATTTTTCTCATTCTTGATGCTTGATGTATCTTCCTTTTGCCATCCGATCCTCTTATTCGTCAAACCAAATATGGAGAAAAAAACTAAGCGAACTCTGCCACCTTACATCTCAACACCCCCATGTAACAACATTTCTTTATAAAAATCAAGCTTTTTAGAAACCTATTTTCATGTTATGTTATAATATTGTTCTCTATAACAACATTTTTTAGAAGTTGTTTGGTCATATTGCACGAAAAAATCTTTAGAAAAGAAAAGGTTTACCTTAAAGCACAGCTATTATTGAAGGAACTAATATTTTCTGGAGTCACGTTATAGATTCAAATACCCAATCAATAGGGGAACAAACATTCAAATAAGCTAAACAAATCCCACTTTAAAACACTGACATTTTTCTCATTCTTTTCCCTTGGTCTTCTATGGATTCAAGCAACATGATAAATGGATCAAGCAACATTTTGTTGTTTTTCCAGATCAAGCAGGGGCTGTGTCTGAGAAGATAGCTCCTTGGTGAAGCTTGCAGGGGCGCTACCATTGTTAACTTCCCCCTCCGTTTCTATTTACGTGAACCCATTTCTTTTTTAATCCGTATCAAAGAGAAGGACCCCTTTCCCTATTTGGAAACACTTCACCTTTATGTGGTTTATAGCCACACAAAATATATGTGCCTCCTTTTACACTATAAGTTTAAAAGTCGTCTTTCTTTCCTTATACTCCGTGCCAGTCAAATGAGTTCACATAAATTGAAACGGAGGGAGTACATTCGTAGCTAAAGCTCATAGAATTTGATGCTGTTATCAGCTGATTAACAAGGTAGACTTGTAAAACCTACATCGGAATATCTCCTTTTTACAACCTAGAAATCTAAGTCTAGGCTAAAGCCCAAAGTGCTTCACCTCCAGCAATATTATGATGTAGAAGACAACATAATGTATAAATTAACCCAGGAGCACTATCACACCACTTAGGTGAATGATAGATTTCAAGCGTTGCTCCATACTTCCTTTTTCCCTCTCCATAAGGTGTTCTACATCACTACAAAACCAGCATCAGAAAATTCTGATGAGACTAATAGATCAGTTATGCAAATCTGAAACACAAAATTGACCCCTTTCTCTTCTATTCTCAACTACTATACAAGTGAACTGCATTGATAGAACCATCATTTTCAGGATTATTCGTCAATTGACCGTGTTTCCCTGCATTCACCATCTGAGAAATGACTCATCAGCAACCTATGTTGGCTCGGATCCTCCAAAAATGTCCTTGTTTGATCCATGTCAAATTCAGCAGCATTTTCGAGGATCCAAACAACATAGCAGCAACTAAAAGAAAAAAACTAGAGAGAAAATGGAGTAACAAGCACCGAAAGCACACCTTACCCCATACAAATTTTCCAGCAGGAAGACAAGACCAAGCTCACTGACATTTACCTAGATTCACAGATAAAATTAAAGATATAAAACAACTACATAAACTCGGATACACCGTTGCAAAAGGAAGATTATCTCAATGATGGTTATTGGTTCCTTTGGTTACAACACCTAGCCTAGAGATGTAAACTTTGGACCATTAGGATTTTTTTTCACCCCAACTCAGGAAGTGTCACATGCTTTCAAGAAGGCGTAAACCTGTCGGTCCGAAAAACCGATCATAATTGGAAGGTTTCATGGTAAAACCAGGCCCAACAAAAGTTGCTTTTGACTGTTCTTTTCCACTATCAGCATGCAAATATGAAAAAGAAATTTAAAAGACATGTTCTGTTCAATCTCAAATACAACAAAAAGTAGACATAATCACCAAATAGGTATCAGGGATCCTACAACTGATTTGAGTTGAGAGAAAAGAGAAAACCTAACGTAAAACCCCGAGACAACTGGATTATGCCACACATGGAAATGCAATTGCATTATTCAGATATATGGAGGCCTTACCATTATGGATTATATCTGATGCTTTAAAGACTGCCTCAATCTAAGATAATAGGGATATAGGCCTAACTAATTAACACTCCTAACATAAATCATTTCTGTAATATATAGCAATGACGTTCAAAAATAACCTACAATATTATGTGAAATATAGGTAATACTCCCTCCATCCCAATTAATATTGACAACCCTTTCCACATGGGGAGGGGTCCTCCCAACATGCATGATGCAGTTACAATAATAATAGTATTCTCTATATTTACAATTCTTAAGAATTCAAATTCATTTAACTATTTAAAATTTGGACTTTAATTTAAATTTTTTTTCATATGAAACTAACTTTTAGTTGTTACTTTAACCTTGTCCCGGTAAACACAGTGAATATAATATGGCAGAGGGAACAATCCCAAAACTGCTGGAAGGGTGTTTCAAAAGTGAACTAAACCCATGAATGAGGTAAAATAATCCTTACAAAACATGAACTAAAACAATAACTTGATTTTAAATAACCCATTGCGTGTTCCTTCAGTTGGGCCTTTTCGGCATAGCATCTCTTACCAAACATATTACTTTGATACCCAGAGCTCATTGGAGCCGTCAAAAAGAAAACCACAAATTTCAGATTCAATACATGAAAGGTATGAGAAAAATACGAAAGATAAACTGCAAGGGGACTGAACTAGGGTAAAACCTTTTGGGTAGTCTGGGAGCACTTATGATCCTCCTTGTTGCATTTATGCTCAAAGTTATCAGTGATACCCATTTCTCTTCCTGTGCAATTCTTGTAATCTCCCTGCGGCTGTTTCAATTCAAGTTCATAATAACGGTTTATACAATCATATAGCAAACCATGGCTAACCACGAAAGAAAAGAAGAGTGAAGTAAGAAACAGAAAAAATATGGTGCGAAGAAGAAAAACCCAAGTTTTGTTTCAAACAAGGGTTTAGCCAAAGCCGGACTAATCAAGTCAGGAGGTCAGTACTATCAATGCCCTTGAGTCGAGCCAAGCTTTTTCTTTCAGAAGCTAATACTTAGAATAGCAGGGGGAATAATCATGTATCCTGTTAAACCTGTATAGATCATTACAAGCAACGTCATCTCGAAATTAAGCAACAAAACTTAAGAAATAATTTGCCTGGAATATGTAACAGTCAGAAATGAAACATTACAAAAATGGCAAGGACATTCATTCTTATACAACTGAGTATCTGCCTGGCTGAGCTGAACCAGGAAGAGATGACGCTTGCATGGTAATGTCCTCCAAAACACGTTTTAGTTCTGCTTTTGCTCTCTTGACAGATTGTTCTGTGGGGCCCTCAATGAACAAATACAGCTTCCTATCCAGAAGCCCTGGTGCCTTGCCAGGTGGAACATACTGTCCACGAGTGGTGATGGCAGCTCCCGTCCATTCAGAAATAGGACCCAAAGTCTCCTTGTGCGTCACCTTCCAGCGAGCATTTTGAGGGAAATCATTTATTTCTAATTCTGCTTCATAATGTTCGGGCATTGCATCGGCCTGAATCTTAGCTAAGTTGTGCTGCAAGTTCAAGGCAGCTGCCAATGCTGTTGCTCTGGCTGTCACATCATTAGAGCCAATTGGCAGTCCATTACCAGCAACAGCTGCTGTTGCACCTGGTATACCAAGTACACCAGGCAATGCAACAGGCAAGCCACCATTGGGGAGAAGCTGACCAGCTGACACTGGAGTTGCCGCTGAAGCCATACTCGCTTTGGAAGCAGCAACAAGAGCAGCAGCCTGAGCAAGGGCAGCCTGCTGAGAGAGGTCACCACCTGCTTTTCTAATTCCATCATCTTCATCCTCTGAATCTGATTTATCTTCCTCAAACCCATATTCTTTTGCCTGTGCTTTTTTGGCAGCTCTTCTCACTTCATCCTCTTCTTCATTAAATTTAAAACCACTACCGCCATAACCAGTCCCATGTGCTTGCTCAAGTCCCTGATTCACCTTCGCCATGAAACTATCAGCGAGAGCTTTCAGGTCATCTGGAACAACTTGCTCTGACAGTTGTAAAGCTTTCAAAAGATCAGGTGCATATCTTGCATCATCTTCAGATAAGAATGTGATGGCACAACCTTTCCTACCAGCCCGACCAGTCCGACCAACGCGATGAACATAGTCCTCATAATGGTTCGGAACATCATAATTGATTACCAGTTCAAGCTCCTTGACATCCAAGCCTCTGGCTGCTATACTAGTAGCAATCAACAGATTACACACATTACTTTTAAAGTCGGATATGGTGGACTCGCGATCAGTCTGATCCTTTGCCCCATGAAGGGAGAGGCACGGATAACCATGCTTGAGCAAATCCCTAAATAAAGCATCACATTTCTCCTGTGTGTGAACAAATATCAAAATTTTCCCTTTTTCATACCATTCACCAAGTAATTCAAGGAGCCGAAGGAATCTTTCACCTTCTGGTCTCACCTCAACCAGTTGTGTTATATCCTTGTTCACAACACTCCTGCCACCTACCTGTATTTCAACAGGTTTGTTCAACACTTTACGAGCTAATATTTCAACCTGGCGAGGAAAAGTTGCAGAGAACAGGACTGTCTGACGGTCAGGCCGTGTGTTTTGGACAATTCTTGTGATCTGAGGTTCAAATCCCATGTCAAACATTCGATCAGCTTCATCCATGACCAAGTAAGTGACTCTTCGCAGATTCGTAATCTTTCCACCACTTGTACAAAGTATATCAATCATCCTGCCCGGAGTGCACACAACAATTTCAGCTCCTCGCTTCAATTCACTAATTTGCTGAGCAACCCCAGAGCCTCCATACACAGGTACACAAACGAGACCCATCGCCTTAGTGAACTTCTTAATATCACTATGAATTTGCTGCACAAGCTCTCTTGTAGGGGCCATTATCAGCCCAATAGGACCATCTCCAGACATCAGAGGAGGCTGGTCCTTGATATGTCTCAGCATTGGTAATACGAATGCCAGTGTTTTACCAGAACCCGTCTTAGCAATCCCAATGCAATCTCGGCCACTCATAATTACTGGCAGAGCCTGAGCCTGAATAGACATGGGCTTCTCATAATTCAGTTTCTTTATAGTGTCGAGCATCTTGGAGGACAGTCCCGTCTGGTGCCACGTTCTGATCGGTTTAGGAACATCCTTTCCATGGATCTTCAATTCCAGTTGTTTCCTGTAAGCAGAAACCTCTTCAGCATTCATTCTTGAAATTTCCTTAACTTCTATGTAAAAATTCTTTCTGAAAGGAGGATAGTCAATTTTCGAATGATCGACTATTGATAGTTTCTCGGCCTTGGTTTTCTTCACCCGTTTCATAAACTCTTCATCATCCTCTTCCTCCAAAGGATCATCACCTTCATTCTCAACGTTCCCATAATCCGAATCTGAATCTTCACCAGGAATAATTCTTCCCATAGTTTTCTTCACACTCATCTTCTTAGGCTGTTGTTCTTCTTTGCCTTTATGAGTACCATTTTTAGAATTTTCACCATCAAGATTATTGACTACGGCATTGTTAAGCTTCTCAACTTCAGGCAAAACCATAGAGTTCATAAAAGCATCCAACGGGTCAATATCATCGTCGTCCCCCATTAACTCATCATTGCCATTCTGAATTACAGGGGAACTAGCCGCCTTGTCCGCACCATCATCATCATCCATCACCTTGCCATTATCGTCCACATCAATATCCATACCATGTTTCCCCTCAGCATCTTCATCGTCAGATTCTCCTTCCAAAGTCCAAGTTTTGCCCAATTTAGGTTCTTCTTCAGCACCTCCAGCAACACCAAACTTCTCCCTTTCGGACTCCTCTTTTTTTCTCTTTAGCTCTTGCCATTCTTGAACTCTCCTCCTTCGCTTCTCCATCTCATCCTCTAATTTCCTTTGCTCCTCAGCAAAATCCTCTTCTCGACTCTTCTCATTCTTTTCTTCTGCTAATACTTCATCAGTGCTATCTTCCCTGAGCTTGTTGTTGGATTTGCTACTCCTTTCACGATCCCTCTCCCTCTCCCTATGATCATCATCATTTCTCTTTCGCCTCTTTCTATCTCGATCCTTGGCATCAACTTCATCATCACTACCATTTTCTACTTCACGGTGTCTATCCTTTTCCCTGTTCCGCTCCTTTTCTCTCTCTCTTTCTCTCCTCTCCTTTTCTCTCTCTTTCTCTTTCTCTTTCTCCCTCCTCTCTCGATCTCTCTTCTTCTCCCTCTCTTTCTCTCTATCCCTCTCCCTCTCTCTGTTTTCACGATCTTCCTTATCCTTTTTTTCTCGTTCTTTAACTTTATCTCTACTAGGTCTTTCATCATCATTATCATCACGGCCCCTGCTTTTTTCACGCTCCTTATCCCTGTGTCTATCCTTGTGCTTTGCCCTATCTCTATCTCTATCCCTATCCCTCTCGCCGTACTTTTCATCGGCGCTTTTCTCTGTATCATAGCGGCTGCTTTTCTCTCGATCCTTCTTATCTGATGAGGAACGATGGTGGTCTCTGTCCCTATGCTTGTCACGATCTCCTCGATCCTCCTTACTATCACGGTGACGCTTCTTCGATTCTTCCTCTCTCTTCGACTTGTGCTTCTCTTCCATTAGAAGATAGTCGGAAATCGGAAGGCAAAAGCAATACACGCCACACCGGAGGCAACGGCGATACAGGAGCTTCGATTATCTCCGGTAAAATCCCTAATTATCTCCGGCAAAATCCCCAATTATCTCCGGCGAAATCCCTAAATATCTTCGATTCGAGAAATATATAGGGAAGAAGAGAATTTCCCAAACCCTAGCTTTTGCCTTTTTATGTTCTCGTACTGACGTTCTACTTAATACGTACTACTAGTTGACTCGTATTTTATGATTTTTTTTTTTTTGAGTTTTTTCCCGAAGTCAGAATCGAATTAAATATAGTGGAATAATTTAGGTGGTCTTATTTCCTAAAATATTAACTTTTTATCTTTCAATTATTGCAA
This sequence comes from Nicotiana undulata, assembly GCA_005239495.1. Classification (NCBI taxonomy): domain Eukaryota; kingdom Viridiplantae; phylum Streptophyta; class Magnoliopsida; order Solanales; family Solanaceae; genus Nicotiana; species Nicotiana undulata. Next base: position 21,180 of record ML259878.1, on the reverse strand, counting down.
AAGTTATGTGTTTTTTTTTTTTTTTGAAGATTGAAAAATAGTTTCTAAGAAAAATATTTAAAGATTGATACTAATATCGTACCATGACGTATCTGAAATAGTAGTAATTAGTGAAATAAAAAGACTTATACAAACCATCGAAGCAATTCCATCTCCTACGGTCCAAAGATAAAAATCTTTGTAATATTTTGAACCATTCATGAACATCACACCAAAAATGATTAAAATNACCGATTGATCGAGTATATCCGACATAAGTTCACTACGGAAAGTTCAAAGGGAAACCTACTTATCCATATGCAATTAATCCTTGCGATAGACGGCTCATTGGGATAGATGTAGATGAACAACACCCCCCCTAGAAACGTATAGGAAGTTTTTGTTGGGATTTTAAGTATTTAATGATATATTAATGCTTAAAATTGGTGAATGAGAAATGGAGGGGAAAATAAAATATTTGAGTAATATTTGAGTTTCCCTCCTTAATTGTCCCACATAGGAAGAGGAAAAGACTTTTGATGGGTATATAAGAAATTGCTCTTCTTCTAGCTAATAAAGAGTTGAGAAGAAAGCAAGCCTCGCGCCGTCGTCGTCGTCGCTCGCTCGGCTCGGCCTCGGCCTCGGCTTCGGATTCGGATTCGGATTCGGATTCGGATTCGGATTTGGATTTGGATTTGGATTTGGTCAAATGATCGATCGAGAGATTATTTTTTGGACCAAATTTATTTGTTAATAGTAAATATTAACAGAAATGTTATTAAATATTTGTTTTAATAACAAAATATTAATATTAAAATAAATATTAATATTAAATCCATTTCAGTTATTATCCAGAATTTAGTTTTCTGTTTTGTAACAGAAAATTAACTACCCTTCAATTTTCCCTCTTTATTATTGAGTAAATAGCCAATTATGTCATGGCATTTACTTTATGGGCGTTTTTGCAAAAACAGCCATTATGGAGAGTTGCACCTCTTCAGATTTCAGCCCAACTTTGGCTATAAATACAAGTCCATTCTCTCAGATTTTACATACTAATTTCTGAGTTCTCCTCCTTCTTTCTGCATACTTTCATCTTCAAAGAAAGCAAGTAAGTGTGATTTGCTACCGAACTTTGAGTTCGCTGAAACACTGGGGTTTGAAGTACCACTACACCAGTGTGAAATTCGTTCTATCCTGGGAGGAAATAATCCATAACCTTGGGTACTAGGAGGGGATTAAATTCCTTAAGGAAACACTGTGAATTCAGTGGGCTCGGATTAACTTTCTATTGCGTTTACATTTCTGTTTATTTATTTTATTATTTCCAGAATTGTTTTGCAAATACAGAGTTATAACAGTTTTCTCCCCGTACGGCTCAAGAAAAATGATTGATTCGAGGTTTTGTCTCTGTATGGAATTCTATCTAAGAAATGACAACTGGGTCCATAAAATGATCAAATCAATTAAAGATGTAAGTCTTTTTTTTTCTTCTTTCTTCCTGAAAATGAAAAAGAAACCATTCGTACTCTCATATACAGTCAAACCTCTTTATAACAGCCTTGTTTGTTCCGGATATTTTTGAATATTACAGCAAATTGTTGTTATAGAAAACACATCTTATAACATAACATGAAATTCGATTCCGGAAATCATTGACTTTTATAGTAAAATATTGTTATATAAGGATGTAGTTATAGAGAGGTTAGCAAAACATTTAGTATTTTGATGAAATTTTGAATATCAGAGATTGTTAATGGTGTCTTAAGTGTTAGAGCATCCACCCAAAAGTGAACGAATTTTTTTTTTTTTTCTCATTTGGTGAAAAATGATTTATCATAAACATTCTTTTTTAAACATAACACCAATCGCACGTACCTAGTATTAATATCTTTCATCAGTTACTACCAAGTGTTATGACGGGATGGATAAAATTCATCCACCCTTAACTATATATCTTAGGCTCATGATAGAAATAAGCCTTACGCAATGCAAATTCAGATTAATCGGGACCCCAATAAATGTCGGACACCCCATGAGTAAAAAAAAATTCTACAACCAGGTTGAATGTTGTACTCTCTGGTTATATAGTGGAAAAAATACCTCTTTAAGATCACTTTTTTGGTAGATTATTGTATTAATTAGACATTTGCATTATATTACATGGAATGATATAATATGATTACGTGTATTTATAATACATGATTAAACACCTAAAAAAACAAAAAACACCCTTCTATGCTTTTGGAGCCCATATTTTATTTTAAGCTATATATACACAATATATAAATCTAATTTTTAATACAATAAACCAAATATCGACCGAAATAATCCCACTTTACAATTTCTCGATAAATTGTTTGTCAATCAAATGACCACTTAAGATTAAATTGTTTAACTTAATATAAACACCGGGTGCAGATAATGTTTTGTCGATCCTCCTTTTCCCAAGCTTCTCTACAATAACAACAAACTTAGTATAATCTCACAAGTGAAGTTGGGAGAGAGTAGTGTGTACGCAGACCTTATTCCAAACTTAAAGGTAGAGGTTATTTTCGAAAAACCCTCGACTCACGAAAAAAGAAAAGAAACGAAAAGCAATAGCACCAAACAATAACAAAACAACGGGAAAAGAAAATACTCGGTGAATAAAATATTAATGTATTGTGTTACCACTATTTTCTTCATAAAAAGAAATTGTTGTATGGAGGCACTTGTTTCCAAAAGATACAAATCACTTTCAAAAAGGACTTGTATAATGGTTGTTTTCCAATCAAACAACAACAACGACGAACCCAGTGTATTCCCATAAATGGGGTCTGGGGAGGGTATTGTGTACGCAGACCTTACCCCTACCTCATAAAGATTGGGAGGTTTCCGATAGACTCTCGGCCCAGGCACAATGGGTTGTTTTACAATCCCAAGGCTATTAAAGTCAAGAAAGAAATAATGTTTCCTGTTTGAAGATCAAGAACTGAATTAATCTTGTATCCTTTAACAAGGAGCACCATGTTATTTTCATTTCGAAGCACAAAGAAAGCACATGAGAAAGGCTGTATATAACAAGAAATAAGACACTGTCTGTATAAGGCTTTTCTTAAGGACACTGTACATGTTAATGGTATAACCAAGATTAAAAACTGAGCCAAGTTCCTAGAGTTCAACATTGAATAAAACCAGAATTAATCATTTCATCACCTCTGAGGAACCCTTGATTTCTCCAGTATATCGGCCCGCTGTGAAGAAACAAACCATCAGGGTATTTATGTGAACAAATCAATATATTCAGAAGAATGCCTTCTGTTGTATTGTAGCAAGCTTGCATATGTTCGATCCCAGATTCCGATATATATAGACTCATCATCTGGACTCAGAGATACTCCAGATATCTCACCAAACATGTCAATTTCTTGACGTTTCTGGTAATCCGCATCAGTATTATAAATGTGGACAAAATCTGCGGGTTCAGCTACCACCAAGAACCTCCCATCTGATGAGTAACGAAGAGAACGGACAGCACCCATGTTTCCCTTCAGCACTGCTGTAGGCGAGGACAGGTTTCTCAAGTCCCAAATTCGGCAGGTTTTATCTTGATTCCCGGTGGCAAAGGTACGGCCATCGGGATGCCATGCAGAAGCAAAAGAGTAGTCTAGATGACCAACAATTGAGCCAATCGTCTGATACAGTAAAGAACTTCTATTAGAACGAATTGATAGGATTCGTAAATGGAGGACTCACCATGAAAATCCAAAAATAAAGGGACCACCGGATATCTTTAAAATAAATAAGAACCTAGAAGTCAACAGAATAAGCTTTTCGACAAATTCTTATCAGCTTGATATGGACTTGCATGTTAAAATGCAAGACACAAATAGAAGTGGAACTATTTGCAATTGCTTCACAGATTTCTGCCAAATAATCATCTCATTATGAAAGCAGTAGAGAGATGACCAAACATACATCAGAATCTACTTTCTAAGCTAAGAACTGATATGAGGTAAGCACGTGATAAAGAACTTTACATTTCATAACGAAAATATTCAATACCTTTCCGTTGCAGGAATCAACAAGTAAACCATTGAGATCATCCCCGACAACAGTAAGAATCTTGCTATCTGGGCTCATTGAAGTATGCTGCATAAATAACCAATGGAATTACAAATGCATGACAGTGAAAAGTACCAAAGACACATGCATCCCAAACAAAATCATATGATATCAAGCATGTGCAGTAAAATTATTTACTCCAAGCAGAAATCAGATTAAGGAAGATATCCTTTTGGAGAGATAACAAACATTCCGCCTTTTTTTCATGAACAATAACAAGTATATACTTATTTTAATTTTAAAAAGTGTTCAGAAAACCTATGATAGGGTGTCAGTTACAACGCTTTGACTTCCCCACCACAGAAAATAGAAGGCAAATGGAAGAATAAAATGAGAAGTAAAAGGTAATAAGACACTGACATTCACTGGCCAAGGGAACCGGAAGTGGTTCATAAGCTGAAATTTTTCCATGTCATACTCTCTCACACCAGAATCATTATTGGCTGCCAAAAAATGAAGCCCGCCGCTGCATAACAATTTAGACATACTCTCAATCATCTAAATTTCAAACTAGCCCAACAACAGATATTATATGCACTCTTACCTCGTGCTTTCGTATATTTCGACAGCATTTGTGATAGCATTCTCCTCATAAGTAGTCCTTGCACAAAAGCTTATACCTGGCTTATCCAAACACTGCATTATTTGAAGCTAAGTTAAGCAAGGATAACAAAGCCGCATGTAAGATAAAGCTTCTGTTCTTATTTCATTGAAATTTAATTATCTCAGTTCGTGCTGATTTAGAAATAGATACTCTTTTCTCCTATAGAAACAGAGCAACCAAATACCAGTTGTCCCCCACCTTTCAGCTCTCCTATTTATATTTCAAAACCAGCTAGTCTTCCGCTATCAATAGATAATAGAGAAGCAGGAAATTATTAAAAAGAAATGCTCGTGAATGACGATAGGGAAAAACTTGAAGGAGCTTGCAGATAGGTCGACATGCCCCTTTCCTTCAATCTCTAACTTAATCCACGTATCATGCGTTTGATTATTGTGGAAGCAGCAATAAAGTACAAGAAAATAACTTTCTAGTAAAATCTGTTTGCATTTGATTAACATGAAAAGTGACGAAAAGTGATCCCGTGCTTTCTTGCATTATTTCGTTCCAGAAAATTTTTTCCACAAACCACACCTGAAAACTCAGTCCAAAAAGTTAGCAAAAGCTCAAATTGCCAATATATCTTCATTTCACTTTTGCCACTTCCTCTTTGTTCTCCAGATTATAGAGCACTTCTGACGTAACAACAACAACAATCAGACAGTTCTGACAATTTCATTTCAAAAATGATCTACTATTCTTAATAATATAAACTAAACAACTCTACATCATAACATTATTAATACAACTATAACAATCATAATCCATATTGATTTCATATCCGTATATCATTAGGCGGTTAAAATAAGCCAAATAAACATTTGTAAGAAAGTCAATTTCCACTTCCCCTCTTCCATTTCATGAATCTTCTTGGTAACCTTATTGTCCCATATTTACCTGACATTCAGAACAAACCCAAGGCTACTATGAACAAATACAATAAAATCCAACTGACCTTACAAATGAGCTCTCCTTGGAAGCCCCCAGCAACCATAAACCGATTCTTCACTGCCATTGTGCTGATCTGGGTTTGTGTTAGACCTTCTAACAAACTTCCTGCATGTTTCTAGAGGCCAAAGTAACAAAGAGTAGGTAAGACAGAAGCAATAAGAGAAGAAACAGCAGCTAATATTGACATCCAATTGGAACCAAAGAAAAAATCTTGAAAACAAAACTCAAGACGGACTTCTAAAAGTATCTGTTTTCTAGACGACCGGGGGATGGGGGATGAGTACTCCTTCAAACCCCGCCAAAACGCAAACAAAAGAACGAATTGATCAGACACAGACATAAAACTCTTCTTCATGGAAACATGACACCAACATAAAGGAGAAGAACTACAGGCATCCTAGAAACTAAAATGGATAAGGAAGCAACACTACTAAGTGTACTATTACCTCTGATGGCGCTATATGTCCAGAGAAATCGAGGACTTCTGATAGGTTTTGGGAAATGGATGACCAGTGCATAAGTGAGTAGTTTGAAATAAGATACACGTCATGTTTTGAAGTAGCCCACACCAAGTTCCTTAGCTGCAAAAGAAATGGCATAAAGAGAACATTAAAATCATCCTCTCAGCAAAAAAGAAGCATTATTTAGAAGGCAAAGACCATAGAATAAACCAAAACATTTTGAAGAAATACGTAGTTAACAAATTCTGTTTTGATAAGTAACTGCAGTTAAGAAGTTATCGCAAGAGCATTGGACATGAGATAAGATCCTCCAGCAATAATTTTTTGTCTTAGCGTGGTCAAGATTCAAAAACACATCCCAATTCCTTTATTTTTGACCAGTCCCTAATTGAAGAGGAAGAGGAGACTTCCCAGCTAGATTTAGGCATAGTTTTCAGCACGCTTACTCAAGTTTTCTTGTCATATTCAACTGCTTGAATTTATTGATTGTAGTGCTAATATTGATGAAACTAATAGAGTATGTTCTTTTTTTTTAGAGAGAGATTTTGTGGTTTCCTATTCATACAATATATTTGGTCCTTATGCACTATATCCCCCAAATTTTCATAATTTTCATGTGCCAATTATTTTAGACCCTTTTCAATGTAGCTACTCTGTATTACAACTACCCTATTATTTTAGACCCTTTCCAATTGAAAGATCTTCCAAACCCTTTTTTCTCCCTTCTTCTCTGGGTTCAGAAAACTATTCGCTGCCCTCTAAACAACTGAGACTTCATAGCATTTTCAGTTTTTGTTGGTTGACAAGTTCTTTCCAGAAAAATAGATGAACAAAGTATATAATGGCTGGCTATCCAAAGCAAACAGATAGCCCAAAGCTAGGACATAATAAGTTCACTCAAATTAAATTTGCTTACGAACTGTGAACTTCGATAACGGTTGTAATCTTGCTGTTTAAACTGTTTGTATGTTGACTTTAAAATTGTGATTAAGTTCCAGTTCAAAAAGAATTGTGATTGAGTTACAGATGGTAAATGCTCGTATAATTGTTTGCGGGTGGGTGTTTAATACTGCTGATGCGGGGTTTATATCTGTGTAGACTAATATGTAAGCATTCAAGAGATATCGCATAATATTCCAGTCATACATAATTGATGGTTAAATGTTCATATTTGAGCCCAAAGACCAAAAGATTTTCCCTAATTCCAAATATTGATAAGTTACTTTCCATGCATTTAACATCTCAATTCACAAGAGAATAAAGAGAACCTCTTTATTGTCCACACAACCACGTAGATTGGACTCACAGCACAGTAACACCGAGTACACAGGCACACAAATAAGGAACCAGGGTGCTCTTCTTTATCAGATATCTCAACACTCAATAACCTAAGGCTCGCTTAATCATTTGTTGTCTTAGACTCTTAGTGTAACCAATTTTTTTTATTTTTAAATCTCATCTCCTTCAATTTGGAGTAATCCCTATTTTTGAAGAGGAAAAGAGGAGACTTCCCTACTAGACTCAGGTATAGTGATGCTTACTTAACCTTTCCTGTCATTTTCAAATTGAATTGCTTGAATTTATTGCTCGTAATGCTAAAATCTATAAAATTAGTAGGATTTGTTCTGTCTTTCTTGCGTAGTTTCCTCTGCATATACTATAATCTGGTCTCCTAAGTGCTCTTTTTTTTATAAGGTAAAATTTTATTAAAAAGGTGCCAAGATGGTATAGGTTACATCAATCCAACATCTGCCACTAACATGGCAACTACAAATCTCCTATCTCTTCTAAAAAGTCCAAGTATTGCTCCATATTTTCGATACTACTCCTGCTACACCAAAAATACAAGTCCAAAAGACAGCTATTTATAATTCTGAAAACATGTTGTCTTCTCCCTTCAAAACAAACACTACTTCTTTCCAGCCATATGGACATTGTCCATAAAACACACAAAGGAATTGTCCTCCATACTTTTAGTTCCTTTTTGCCATTTTCTGATGACACCATTGTTCCAACAAGCTCTTAACACTGTTAGGCATTACCCACTTAATGCCGAACATGTTTAAAAGAGCTCCCAACACTGTTTTGCCACCCTGCAATGAATAAAGAGATGACTGACTGTCTTTATTTCTTCTTCGCACGTACAACATCTGTTGCTTAGAAAAAATCCTCTTTTTTTTTTTTGCAGATTCTCCTGAGTGAGACATGCTCCCATTACTGCAACCCATCCAAAACAAGCAACTTTCTTAGTCCTCCATCTAGCTTTCCATGGCCATTCTATTTCATATAATCCTTGTTGTTTCAGTAATTAACCGTAGCATCCTCTGACTGTGAACTTTCCATCTTTACATGCTGCCCAAATCAGTGAATATCTCCTATTTTATCTTCCAGTGTTAAGGAGTTGCATCAACTGAGCAAACTCCTCTATCACCCAATCCTTAAGAGCTTGTTTGATCTAACACGAACCACTGGACTTTTGGCAAGATCAATTGCACTTTGGCTATCACTGAAGAGTTTACAATTGTCATGCTCTTTACCCAGCACTTTCGGGAAATTCTTGAGCCAAATCATCTTTTTTCCAGATTCTGAGATCGCCATGTGCTTCAGTGGTAGACAAGCAACACTCTTATGAAGTCTAAACATTCAACTAACAACAATACCACCCAAAGTGAACACATAGCCTTTGGTACTTTTCAGTGGACTCGCGAATCCATTTTACACCTTCCCAATGCTCCTTTCCTGGATCTAACATGTATCTAATGGGCTATGTCAGGCCTAGCACAAACCATAGCATACATCAAACTTCCTACTGTTGAAGCATATGGTACATTAGACATGTACTCTTCATCTTACTTTGGCAATTGCTTTTTAGACAGATTGTGGTGGCTTCCTAGAGGATTGCTTCTGGTTTTTACATCATGAAGACTAAACCTTCTTAGTACCTTTTGTATGTACTTGAGACAGATTTAAGGTTCCTTCAAACTTGTTTCTGCTAATCTTCATCCCAAGCTTTTGCTTAGCTGATGCCAAGTCTTCCATTTCAAAATCAAGGCTCCACACTAGAGAATAACATATCTTTTTTTCTTTCTTGATATGGGACGGAGATTGATGGGAACAAACTCATATGTAAAAAAAAATATAAAAAGACAAAGAAAGAAAAAAGACAAGAGAAAAAAGAAAGAGGGGGTCAGAATAGATAGGCTGCAAAGTCTGAAGAAAAAAATTGGCACACCGCACACCATTGCGGTGCCGTCCTGCCACGCAGAAATAAAGTTTCTGGGTATTCACATCTTCACTGAAAATTTTTCAGCTAACCCTCTGGCTATAATAAGGTATATGCTCCTAATTGCCGAACCACGCAAATCTTATCTTGTGCAATTTATTGCTTTTCTCTTTTTGTTTACATATGGGTTTGTTCCCATCACATGCCTATGTTCTACCACAAAAATACCATTGACACTTTCATGGAAAAAACAAAAAAAAAAACTTTTTTTGGGGTATGAATGATATTAGCTTTCAGAAGGCATTCAAAGAATATAAAGACAATAGGTTTGCATTATGTTGTTTAGGTTAAAAGTATTGTTGCATCCAAGTAAAAAGGCTGAACATATCTAATTGGGAAGCATAGAGGAAGAACGATACATCTGATAAGATCACTTGAGAGAACTATTTACTACAAACCAAAAATTGCCCAATGTGATTATAATATTTACCTAATCTGTAACAAATGCATACCTGAAAATGAAGTATGGTAGGCTTCACCAATCTTGTATTGTAAAAGAATTCATAGTAGTTGCCACCCTTTTTAACCTGCTTACATTCCTGGCAAATCACTCGCATAGAAGATCAGAAAATTAAAAATCTACTTTGGCAATACAAAATTAAAGTCTTAAGTTTATGTCCTTGAATGAAACAGAGAACGGAAGATACAGACCTTATCTACAGCTTCTCCCGACAGAGGTATGTTTTCATAATTTCTGTATTGTTCGAGCCTTGTCAATCTATAGCTTTGTCTGGTTATATTCAATCTGTCCCATGGAATACCTTGTATATCTTTCCCTTTCCTTGCTTGTGCAGCAGATGTATCAGTCCCTTCTGTTACCTACCCAGTTTCACAAATTTAAGAAAAGTAAATGAGTACACCGTTGATATACGACACCGAAGTAATCAAATATTTGTGCTTTCACTTGATTTGTAGTCATTTCAAAAGTTCAAGGTCACTAAAAAACAGAAGAAATATCAAAAACTCATCTCGGTACTTTCTCACCTGATGAAATAGGACTCATTTGAAAAAAGGTACTCCATGTGAGTACTCCGTCAAATAAATAGGATGAAACCCAAAAGGAAAGGTAACATGACTAGGTCAAATTCAATAAGTGATTGGCTGTGTATCGATAGAACTTTCAAACGAAGAACATCTTTAAGAGGTACATGTTTCGCTGCCAAAATAACAACACTAATAAACAAAATAAGAGTGCAAAATTCAATATACGCTGAAACAATTATATTTGCTGAACAGCTAGACCACCTGAAAGACAATACTTTTCAACACAACGTCACACCAAAACAAAAGCGTGTTACAGACTTAATATAACTAGATAAACATGTTCTCTCTCTAATGGATTTAAGTTTTAGATGAGGCGATCAACATTTAACAAGGCATCATAGCAGACAAAGGCCCTTGGTTCAATTCTCACCGAAACACATTATTATCAAAAAGAATTTCCACGCACTTGGACCAAGGAAGAATGAGTCAGGGCAGAACATATTGACATGTCGCAAACCTAATATAAATAGATAAACGAATTCTCTCTAACAGATTAAGCTTTCTGTTGAGGTGGTCACTCATTTCAACCACATTAAAGCAAAACTCAATACAAACCAGAGAATAGGAGTACGTAAAAGTGTACATGTACTAACCAGCTCAAAGTCATCAAGATTCGTATCCTCACTGTAGAAAACCTCTTCGAATTCATCCATTGAATCTGCCATCTCTTCATCAAGACTCATGTAATCCAATCGGTCAACCCTTTGGTAAGCCATGCTTCCCTGCAAAACCCTTCAACCCTGAGTTCAAGGAAAAGTCCATCAAACCAAACACATTGTTTTCTCAGATATAGAGAGACAAAAATTTAAAAGCCCCAAATTAAAACAAGACATAAAAGGAGCAGGAAAAACAAAAAAAAACAAAATGTCAGCATTCTCATATCTCTAACCGAAGAAAGTGGGAAGAACCCAAATTGCTAAATTGGAAATCAATTCAAAATCCCCCACAAAAAAAACAAAGGAAAAGAAAAAGATGACATTTTTCTGCAAATTCAGCTAAAATCCAATAAAACTACAAAACCAAACACAATTCAGACTCTTCCAACAACCTCCACCATAAACCCAAGAAGAAGAAATTGAATTTTATGGATCTGGAGTTGCATTTAAAGATTATATAAAATTGCTAATTTGGAAATTACTTGAAAATACCCCCCACCCCCACCACCACCCCACCACCACCACCAAAAAAAAGCAAAAAGAAAAAAAAAATAACATTTTTCTTGCAAATTAAGCTAAAATCCAATAAAACTACAAAACCAAACACAATTCAGACTCTTCCAACAACCTCCACCATAAACCCAAGAAGAAGAAATTGAATTCTATGAATCTGGAGTTGCATTTAAAGATTATATAAAATTGCTAATTTGGAAATTACTTGAAAATACCCCCCACCCCCACCACCACCCCACCACCACCACCAAAAAAAAGCAAATAGAGAAAAGAAAAGATGACATTTTTATGCAAAATTCAGCTACATTTCCACAAAAAAAAAAAAACAAGGCGCACACCCAAAAACCCAACAAGAAGAAATTGAATTCTATGAATCTGGAGTTGCATTTACAGACCATATAAAAGTCGCTAACTTGGAAATTACTAGAAATTCAAACCTCAGAAGAAAAAAAAAGGAAATCAAAGGAAAAAAAAATTGACAACTTTATGCAAAATTCAGCTATAATCCAATAAACCCACAAAATCAGGGTACACACCGAAAAACGCAACAGAAAGAAATTGAATTCTATGAATCTAGGGTCCCATTTAAACACTATAAAAATTGCTAACTTGCGAATTACTTCAAAATCCCAACAAAAGAGAACAAATCAAAAGAAAAAAAAAATAACATTTTTCTTGCAAATTAAGCTAAAATCCAATAAAACCATAAAAACAAGTCACAAATTAGGCAAAATTCAGCTAAAATCAAATCTGGAGTTGCATTTAAAAGACTGATTATAAACACAAAAAGTAGCAAAAAGAGAGTTCAAAATAAAATGTACCTAAAGAATTTGCTTCTCTGGGCCAGTGAAAGAACCAGTACCTCTCTCTAAAAAAATATCCAGATGATTATAAAACAAGAAAAAAAATGATCTTTTTTCACTTTCAATGTATATATATATATATATATATATCTGCAGTTATATGATAGCGATGTATGCTCTTATATAAATCATGGTATGTCGGCCAAGAAGGTTTGTGCCATACCTTTGGTATGATTGTTGTAAAAGATTGTTATAGTATAAGGAGGTACAGACCCACGCGCGCAAATATCAAGATTAAGGGACCCCCACGCGCGCAAATTTCAAAGATTAAGGGACCCACACCTCCAACTTTTTAATTTCTTTGATTTTCAGGATAATAGCAAGAGATAATATCACTTTTGGCCGTTTGTAAATTCTAGTCCTTGTCGTATATGATTGAGGCCTCATTTGTTATTTTAAACTAAGATTTTTGAATTTAAATACATATCTGAATATTACAATAAAATATTTGAATTTGAATACACAACTGAATATTAAGATGTGTATTAATATATCAATATTAAATGATTAAAAATATTTGATTTTTAACATCTGAATGTATAACATTTATCTTTATATGAAAATTAATAAACATAAAATTTAAATGAAATACTAATTAATCTAATATTCTATCAATAAAATATATCAATTTTAAAATATGATAGTTGTTGGTGGTAATGGCTGAGAGGTGAATGCCGACTAGAGGCAGAGTGATTTGTGTTAGTTTGATTGACGGTGGTGGTTCAGGGTAGTGGCTAGGGTGATCGGTAATGGTGGTCATTATGATTTAGGATGGTGGTGGTGGGTGGTGATAGTTCATAATGGCGGGTGGTGGTTGTGATTAAGGAAGGTGGTGGTGGGTGGTGGTAGGTTATAATGTTGGGCAGTGCCGGTTGTGGTTATTGATGGTGATGGAGTAGTTAGTTGTGGTAGCTGAGGTGAATGAGTGTTGATGTGTTGATTGTGGTTGAGAATGATGGTAGCGATAATGGTGGAGATGGTGGGTGGTGATTGTCGATAATGGTGGCGGCTATGATTGATTATGATGGTGGTGTGGTGGTGGCGCCGGCGGCACAGTGGTTGTTGATAATGGTAAGCGGTGGCGGCAGTTAATAATGAATAAGGATGATAGCATCTTAATGAAATTAAGACCTCATTTGTTTGCACTTAATGGAGGTCTGAATCTTTATCATTCATATCTCAGATGTTAAATGAATTTATTTTTAAAGTCTGAATCTTAACTATTTAGATCTTAATCATTAGGTGTTTTTTTTACTTCACAACCACTTGATGGGTCTGTATAATTAAGATATATAACAGAGACTTAATTTCATTAAGATGGTATCATCCATATTCATTATTAACTATCGCCATTGCCTACTATTATCAACTACCACCATGTTGCCCCACCACCACCACACCACCATCATCATTTATCGTAGTTGCCATCGTTATCGACAATCACCATCCACCATCTCCACCACTGTCGCCACCATCATTTTCAACCACAATCAGCACCCATTCACCTCAACTACCACAACTAACTACCCCATCACCATCAACAACCATAGCCTGCATTGCCCGACCACCACCACCTTCCTCAATCACAACTACCACCACCACCCACCATTATTAACTATCACCACCCACCACCACCATTACCAATCACCACTAGCAATTACATTGGACCACCACCGTCAACCAAAACTACCACCAACCACCGCCTCTAGTCGGCATTCACTTGTTAGCTATCACCACCAACAACTATCATATTTTAAAAAACTATATATTTTGTTGATAGAAATTAGATTAATTAGTTGTTTCATTTGAATTTTATGTTTATTAAATTTTAAGTAAAGATAAATCTTATGCATTCAGATGTTAAAAATCAAGCAGTCTAATCATTTAGTATTAAAATCTTAATACACATCTTAATATTCAGTTGTGTATTCAGATTCAGATGTCTTAATCTTAATACACATCTTGATATTCAGATGTGTATTCAGATTCAGACGTCTTAATCTTTAAAAAAATGAGGCCTAAGTCTCTGCTATAAATCTTAATCATACAGACCCATTAAGTTGTTGTGAAGTAAAAAAAAATAAACACACTTAATGATTAAGATCTGGATAATTAAGATTCAGACTTTAAAAACAAACACACTTAACGTCTGAGATCTGAATGATTAAGATTCAGACCTCCATTAAGTGCAAACAAATGAGGTCTAAGTATATTTAGGACCCGTTTGGCCATAAATTTTGCCAAAATAAACTTGAGTTTTATTTGGCAACACATGTTTGGCCATAAATTTTGCCTATATTTTGGCCAAATCCCAAATTCCAAAACCAACTCAATAGCTGGTTTTGGGCCAAATCCCTAACAATGCACATATTTTTCCAAAATAAATTTGAAAAATATATTTTGAAAACGTATGTCCAAACTAGAGGTGTTTATCGGGCGGGCTGGGACGGGCTGGACACAAAAAATATCAGCACGTTCGGTTTCGGGACGGGTTGTTATTGGGCTGGGGTTAACGGGTTGGTGGCGGGCTGGGATTTTTCGGGTTCTATAGGGCCCGTACGGGGTCGGGCTTATATATATTTTTTAAAATTAAGTTATATTTTTCTTTTTTAATGTTATTGATAGTTAAGTGTTTGTAAACTTTTAAGGGTTAAAATTAAAGATTAGAAAACTAAACTTTTAAGGGTTAGAAAAATATGTCTGTTTTGGGAAGAAATGGTCGTTGGCCAACAGTCCTTTTTGGTATTTGACCGTTGGCAACGGTCAGATTTTTTTTATAAAAAAAATAATAAAAAATTGGGTTAACAGGCTGAACCGGGTTGTAGCTCGTTAAGAACCCGTTAAGGGCTTAACGGGTTGTAGCGGGTTCGGTGACCCGCCCGCCCTATTATCTACAGTAACGGGCTGGACCAGGTTGACCTGGGCTGAACCGGGTTGTTAGCGGGTCAGCCCGGCCCGATTAACACCTCTAGTCCAAACATATTTTCATCTTCAAGCCAAACTTCACCCAAAAAAAAAAAAAAATCAAAACAAATTTGGGAATTTATGGCCAAACGCTACCTTAATCCTCAATTTACTAAAATATGTGTTTTGGTCTGTTTATATGTCATATTTAGACTGCTCTTAGAGTAGTCTTCGAGTAATAGTAAAGTTATTCTCGATAACTTATAAGTCGCAGATTCGAGATGTGGAAGCCGCCACTAGAGCTTGTATTAAAGTAAACGGTGAACGTCACATCCAAGACCCTTAGGGTGCGAACCTTCCTCCAACACTACATGAATATGGTATGTTTTATGCTTCGAGGGTTCCTTTTTTTTAGACTGCTTTTAGAATTATATAATTCTCAAACTTAACATAATATATGTATGATAAAATGATGTAATGATGCGTAACTTATAAAATCTTTTAACATTCAAAAAAGGAGGGATTGAAATTGCACATTAATTTAATTAAAGGTCAAATATACTTGATTTCACAAGGAACAAAATCCTAATAGACCCCCTCCCCCCCTCCCAGACATTCCTATTTCACGAGCCATTTGAGTTCATGTACTTAGTTAATTCATCACTTAATATTTGTAACCTTTAAGTGTATTCTTGTAACCCTTCATGTATCTTATATCCTATAAATAAAGTATTATTTATCCTATGAAGTACACACAAGAAACACATTTGAATAACATAACTTCTACATTCTCCTCCTACACATTTTGTCTATATTACTATATTGTTCTATTTTGCTCTCATTTATTAAAACGTTATTAGCACGATTATCCTAACTACTTAAAATATTTACTTCAACCGGGTATTATCTTCTTCATATAGAGTTAGTCGATTTTCTTACAAATTCAGGTACACATCCATTCGCTTCTACCGTATTTGAATTTTATAAATTACTACATACATGACTTTGCTTTGGATATATATGAGTTGGTATTAAAAAACAATAAGATTTAATTTAAATTCTCATGTCAGCTTGTTTTATGTTTAACCTTATGAAATAGGAAATCATGCTATCATTATTTTGACATGATTGAAAGAACCTTGTGAAATATTATGAGGAATTCTGTTTATTATTAAGTATAACATTTGATTTAAAATCCTTTGATCTTCGAAACTAGTAATCTTGATATGCACGATGAAATAATAATGATATCCTGCTTTGCTTAATTGTAAAAGGTATTAGTTATTAAATCTTCGATGTTTATATTTATGTAAGTTTGGATGATGGCAAATATTGGTAATATGTAGCAGATCGAACGGGACTACTAGTTATATTACATATGAATCAATGTGTTGAAAGTAATTAGTGAATTTACATGGAACGACTATAATATCTCTTTATTGTTTTAATGATTCACTACTATTAATACGCCTTCATGATATGTGTATATTTATACCCAGAATTATTAAGGCATACTACTTGTTATTTTTTTTATTTATCATGTAGATTAATTCTACTATTTAGTAAGATAATTTTTTACTATATTAAATTTATCAAAACATGAATTTGTGGCGATCTAAAATTATGTTCCATTCTCTAAAGAGAATGAGATAATTTGTAAATATTATATGAGCATAAGACAATGGGTTCAAGTCCCACTGCACCATGAGGGTAAGACACCAAGTTCAAGTCCCACTGAACCATGTTGATAAGATGTTGGGTTCAAGTCCCATCATATTATGGCCTAACACATCTTGTAATGACCCGTCGGTCGTTCCGTAGAATTTGCACCGTTATTCCTGTTATTGCCTTGGCATAGGTTGGTTATACTGTTCTTGATGTGTTAGAGTTGGTAGGCTCGGAATCAGAATGGTTCTAGTGAGAGTTTAGCCATTTAGTCTATAAAAATAGTCTTAAAGTGGGAAAAGTCAACCGAGAGTTGACTTATTGGTAAACGACCTCGAAATACAGATTTTATAGTTTGGATAGATTCGTTAGGTGATTTGGGACTTAGGAGTGGGTTCGGAATATTTTTGTGATGTCCGGTGTAGAATTAGGCTTGAATTGGCGCAAGTTAGTTTTTGGCAATTTCCGGTCGGCAGTGGAAAATAGGCTATCGTGATCGGAATGGAATTCTGGAAGTTGAAATAGGTTCTTAATGTCATTTTGGATATGTGTGCAAAATTTCAGGTCAATCGGATGTGTTTTGGATAGTTTCGGCATCGTTGGTGGATTTTAGAAATTTCAAAGTTCATAGGCTTGAATTTGATGTGATTTTGGTGTTTTTGTGCTGTTTTTGGTGTTTCGAGGGATTGAATAAGTTCGAATGATTCTATGAGGTGTGTTTGTATGTGTGGTTGAGGTCTCGATGGCCTCGGGTGTGATTCGGATGCTCAAACGGGCATTTTCGGGCCTTAGGAGATTGCTGGTTTTCTGGTATTTATGCAGCAGGTATTTCTTCTCTGCGATCGCGTGAGAAGAATCGTGATCGCGTAGCACAAGTTGAGGAGGGCAGGATTTTACTCTCTGCGATCGCATAAGTGTGTTCGCGATCGCAGAGGTTGGGCAACTTAATCACTGTGATCGCATAGGTGCCCTTGCGTTCGCGTAGAGGAAGTAAGGCTTCAAGTGTTGAGCGTATCTCTACGCGGTCGCGTGAAGCCAACCGCGATCGCGTAGGTTGAGTTGGTCGAGGTCTACAATCGCGGGCAGGATCCTGCGTTCGCGTAGAAGGATTTTTGGGGGCGTGTTGGTTACTCTCTGCGATCGCGACTGGAAGTCCGCGATCGCGATGGAGGAAATTGGCCTGGACAGAAAGTTAAAAGTTCAAAACGAGGGTTTTTATCCATATTTCAAAAACACCATTAGAGAGCTCGGGAGAAGGAGGTTTTAGAGAAATTTTCAGTGGGAATCTTGTGGTAAGTTCTCTTCAATCACTTTTAGTCTAATTTCACGAATAAGCATTGATTTTTACCATGTAAATTGAGGAATCAAAGTGGAAATTGGGAAAAAAGGGGAAGAAAAGTTTGGGAATTCTTTTGATGATTTGAATGGGTATTCGAGGTCGGATTATGGTAAATTTGATATGGGTAGACTTGGGAAAAGATAAGGATTCCATTTTTGTAAATTTTAACGAATTCCGAGATGTGGTCCCGGGGGTCGGGTTTGACCAATTTCGGGATTTTTGAGTATTTTTGATAAATTTCGTTTGGGATTCATTCCTTAGCATATTATAATGGTATAAATATAATTTTTGGTAGATTTGGAGCACTCGGAGGCCGAATTTAAAGGCAAGGGCACTGTAGAGTAGTATTTTAGCCGGTTTTGAGGTAAGTAACGTTTCCAAACTTGGAACTGAGGGTTCGAAACCCCAAATTATTTGGTGTTTGATGTTAATTAAGGTGACGCACGTGCCAAATGACGGGCATGCGGGCGTACATCGGATATTTTTGGCCTAGCTCATCCCATGGCACTGCCTAATGGTTATTCCAGACTGATACTTGTACTGTGAAAGTGGTATTTACCTCGAATATATTAGAAAACATGTTAAGCATAAATGCTAAGGCTTCACGCCAATCTGTTCAGACCGGAATGGTCAGTTATTGCTGTCTCTATCTATGAATATTTGCTTTCATGTACTCAGTCATGTTATTGCATATGTTTCATGCCTCAGTCTCATTAATTGTTAGTTTATTTATCTGTTATCATTGTTTTGGGCTGAATCTTATATCTATGAGCCTTGTGAGTGAGACTAGAAGGTATTGACTGAGTGAGGCTGAGAGCCTGGTATTGAGACAGTTATGAGATTAGAATGCTCACCGCAGCGATCATTGAATCATGCCTTCGTTGGCTTGATATAGCGCTTGGGCTTATAAGAGACCCTCCGGAGTCTTTACACCCCTAGTGAGCGCACAGATATTGAGGGATGGATTTTCCCTGGGCATGGATTTTGCCCGAAGTTATTGACCGATATTGAGGGATGGATTTTCCCTGGGCATGGATCTTGCCCGAAGTTATTGATATATATTAAGGGATGGATCATCCCTGGACATGGATCTTGTCCGAGTGATATTTTTCGTAGATGGATCTTCTCTGTGGGGTTGGACTGGCCTTTTCCTCAGTACTTGGTGACTACGTCACTTGGGCTTATGCGTAATCCGGGATGGATCTTCCCTGGGCCCTGAAGGCCAATTCTAGTACTGAGTGGACTTCCTTGTGAGAGTAGGGATACTGTGTACACATCATTTCATATTCTTTATGATCCTATACTGGTATGTAGAGTTTACAGACATAAATTGGTTCATCTTTTCTTATTTTCTGCCATATTACTGTCATGTTCAAGTTATGCACTGTTGTTCACAAACATCAGAGGTTTAGTCCGTCACTACCTCTCAACCCATAGTTTGGGTTCGTTACTTTTTAGTTGGTGTACTCACGTTATACCTTGCACCTTGTGTGCAGATCCGGGTACATCGAGACTCGGCTCTGGTCATTGAGTAGCTGATAGTTTCCATCATAGTTGTCGAGGTAGCAACTGGCGACCGTGATCTCGTCGTCTCTTTCCTATTCTACCTGTCGTTATTTACTTTTCAGATTATGTTGGTCATTCCTCTTTCATTTATATTATGTATTAGCAGCTCATGATTGTGTGACACTGGATCCGTGATTTCAAGGATTTGAGTCTTGTTTTCATAAATAAGTTCCAATTTCAGATTTCTTATTGTTATTATTTTCAAACTTATTAAAATGGTATTTCACTGGTAATTGGACCTAGTTTAGAAATAAATGGGTGGCTGGCTGGTTCCACGACAGGCGCCATCACGACTCCGAAAATGGGTCGTGACAAGTTGGTACCAGAACTCTAGGTTGAATAGGTCTCACCAGTCATGAGCAGATTTAGTAGAGTCTTGCGGATCGGTACGGAGACGTCTGTACTTATCTTCGAGAGGCTATAGAACCCTTATGAAAAATCTCAAATTCTTGAATTCTTGTCGTGCGAATCCGTTTTATTCATCAAAAAGCGTAACTCTTTGAATTCCTTTCATGTATTCGAATGCGCACGCGAGCTCTTGGTATCAGTTGTGCGTCAGCGACTTGTGACTTCCATGGGTGAGATATGATTTTTAACATTTTAATAATGCACCAGTCGGAAGGACTTGAGTCCGAATTTTGTCTATGGCTTGAGTGTTGAGATTTCATTTGGGTAAGCACATGTGTTGGGGGACTTATATGTCCGTTTGTGTCCTTATTGATGGAACCTTGTTACTAGATGACTACGTGGTGAGTGTGGNAAGTGGGTTTTCCTGTTATGTTCTGAGTTCCTGTGATGTCTTTTGAGCTGACCAATTCCCCAACAACGTTCATGTAATTGATTGACGGTGCATGCAGCCGTGTTATAACTCCTTGGTTATGGTGTTCATGGATGACATCTTGGCATACTCGCGTAGCCAGAGGTAGCATACTCAGCATTTGATTATGGTATTACAAGGATATAGGGAGGAGAAGCCTTGTGCGAAGTTCCCCAAGTGTCAATTTTCGGCTCAGTTCAGTAGCATTCTTGGGACACGTGGTATCCAGTGACGATATCCATGTGGTCAGACGAGTGTGAGTAGAGCTTCCAGAAGCTCAAGGTTTCCTTGACCACAACCCCAATGTTAGTATTGCCATCAGCTTCAGGTTCTTATACCGCTTAATGAGATGTCTCGAGGGCATGCAGTGGTTATGTTCTAATGTAGGAAGGTATAGTGATTGCGTGATGGCTATGATTTTCGGAAGTGTA